>JAAAKG020011251.1:0-20997 GCA_010014905.2 Druon quercuslanigerum | reverse complement strand
TTTGTGCTCGTGCATTTTCGGCTGGTCTTCACAGCATGTAGCAGAGCCGCCTCACCGACACGCTGCGTGAGAATGTAATCCTTCCATATGGAAGAGTGGTGGGGGCCGAAAAATCCCACGTTCTGGAGACACTGGGCAGGGTTGAGTACTGGTCAGTGCGTTATACAGGGAGGGACAAACTACCCTATACTGTCGACCAATAGGCGAATTTCACTAGAAACGAACATCTCAGGATGTGATAGATCACCACTCACAGTGCGAACTTAAGGGATAGCCAACCCCGACCGCCCGCAACAAACAAACTCTCAGAGCCCATTTCAGGAAGCCCCGGGAATGGCAAAATGGCGCCAGTAATAGGCGAAACGTATCGACAAAATCAATCCACCTTTAATACTACATAAAGGTCCCGAGTCGAGAAAAGGGTTAGAATCTAGAAGTCACTCGGAACCTACCGAGTTTCTGTCTTATCAAATTCTTTTTATTTTTCCGCCAAATTCCCTCACACCTTCCCCTCCCAGATGGAGGATCAACTTCAAATCCGGACGCTGCAATTGGCCGCAGATACCGACAATCAGAGAATTGTGAAAAACTCTTAACCGCTAACCTACTAAAACGTATAAAGATCGAGAAAGCAATGCTTTACAACCAACTTTCAACGCAAATTTTGAATGTTTACATAATTTCGTATCTCCTCAACTCATATTTCGAGCAGCGATTCTCCTTGTCTTAGATCTCAAGGTTCGCAAGTAACTTTCTTAACAACCCAATCCCGTCCAAATACCTTTTTAAAGGATCTTAAACTCCTTATTACTCCAGCAATCAATGTCTTTGTACCTGGCGAGCCTATAAACCGAGCTAAATTCAATATTACAACCAATCTCTATTTTGCAGATGGAAAATTTTATAAACCTGAAAAAAGGGATGCTTTAATCGGTGCGGACATTTTTCTGCAGTTGCCTAAATTTTGCAAAAATCTAAATTAGCTGGATATTTCGCGCAAGCCTATCTCAATCTAAATTTTCTAACTGCAGTTAGGTGGAATCTATCCTTAAATCTTTGGAACAGCCATATAGAAAAATTTTGGAAATAAGAACTCTGCTATGAAGGAAGTCGATTACACAGGAACTCAAAAAAAGAGTTGTCTGAACTTTAGTCCATAACATTAATTAATATCGGGTGGGCGTTTGGCCCCATCAGGTTAGAATTTATTCTAACTTCAAAAAACTTCTGAAATGCCTAACATAGCCTTTTTTGTTCCTAGAAAATTTCACCCGAACACATTTTTGCAGGTTTTTAAACTTACTGGATTTGAGTAGATACAGATTTAGTGAAACATAATCTCAGAAAAACCTCTATTTACCCAGAATAAACGATCTTTCCATAATCCGAATTCCCTAAATCCGAATTCGGGATTAGTTTGTGCTCACCGACTCAGAATTTCATCCTAATATCAAAGCGAAATTTTCCATCTTTAGACTTCAATAACTCTTTTTATAAACTTACTAGTGTCGTATGCTTGAAAACATCGAAGAAGTTTCTCCTTTACGAACTAACGGATCGGCTAGGCTCGCGGATTGAGGTGACTTTTGAGGTTATATTCGACTTTTTCTTGGTTACAGGGAATTTGTGACACAACGAGGTACAAGGAACGTGCCTAAAGCGTTCCATTTAAACGTTTCAAAGGTTTCTGCGGAAAGTATCGAAGAACTACTTTGGTCATTTTGGGAGTGTATATTTTGAGTTTAGGCATGAAATTTGACCGTTACTAGTGAAAAAGGCACCAGATTCTTACTCTGCGACCAAAAAACCATAATTTAACTTTGTTTGGGCTTATTTGCATACTTACAACTGGCAGATAATTTATTCTGGCTAAGTAAAGGCATTTTTAGGGTTAGATTTGACAGTTTTGAGGTTAGGAGCAGAAAGTCTCTGAACAGGGATTATTCAACATTGTGCTGCTTTATGCCGTAAATCAGTCAAATTTAGAAAATGCTGTGACTAAAAGATCGATACCCTCACATATAACACAACTTTTCGAGTCACTCGGATTACTAGCTACTGTTATCGTAAAAGCGAAAATAATTATGCAATCACTGTAGAAATTAAAATTAGAACTTCCCATCTCCAATAAGGGAAAACTGGATCTTATTTAGAGATGAATTAATTTTCCTAGAAAAAGACACTATCGAAAGAAATAATAATGAGTGAAATTATATTATAAAATGCTTCGAAATTCTTTGCAATCTAATGGAAATTCTCAAAACCTTTTAAATATTTAAATCTGAAGTATATATTTAAAAAAATTAAAATTTAATTATATAATTGGAAATTGTATCATGTTTCTACAGATTTAATTTAGATTCTGTGACGGTCGGTGATCGGAAGCCGACGTGTAAATTTGCTGCTCCTTATTTATTTTATGTTTAAAAAGGTTGCAAAGTGTCTTGAAACATAAAAATTTATATTTTGTGGAAAAGCCGGTTACTTGTTCCATAGTGCATTGTCACTTTGTTTATAATTTGTTTGATTGTATCTTTTTAACGTTGTTTTGTTTTTACGTAACTGTTACGTTCGTGTTTTCTGCAAATCTATGGGTGCGTGTTCGGAGTGTAGCGTAGCAATATCCAGAGGGGGATCTGAAGTTCTCGCCTGTGTTAAATGCGGCATTCTAGTACATTTAGCCTGTGCTAATTTTGGAATTTCCAGCAAAACTTTTGAAAAACTTAAAAAGGGACAAACTGACTACATATGCAAGTCATGTTCTCTATTGCTTACTAGTGACACCTCTAGGATAAATACTGGAAACTCAAGTGCTACCCCTGTACCCATTAATCATGATGTTGAAAGTACAGGTATGGTACCCCCACTTCCTCCTCTGTCGCTGCAGAGGAAAATGATTTTACCCTACCCCCTGGCTTTGCTGAACTCTGGCGTAAAGTGGTATCTGATGGTTAATGTGAGGCGCTTGCCCAGTCACGTGAAATACTGGCAAGATTTAGTGAATTCGAAATAAGGCAATTACAATTTAATGACAATCTTAATTCCACCCTTTCGGAAATTAAGAACGAATTAAGCAATAAAATCAGACGTATCGACTATTTGGTATCTGACTCCGAATTGCATATTGAGGAAATTGAAATTGTCAAAAAGAAAGCGAAAGATTTGAAATCAAAAGTTGTGACCCTTGAGCATGCGCTCAATGTCAATGAGCAAGCAGATCTTAATACGTCTCTTGAAATTCCCGGTCTCCCCATGAAGCCTAATGAAGACCTCATGGTTTCCTTGCAATCTTTCGCCACGGCCTTAGATGTAACAATACGTAAGGATGACGTTGTGAAACTATATAGAATCAAAAAAGCGCCTTCGTTGTCTAACCCCTCTGCCCCACCTACTATTGTAACCAAATTCTGTAAACAAGACCTGCGTGATGAGCTCATTGCAAGACGAAAGGTCAAGAGAGATTTTTCTACCTGTAATTTGGGATGGACTGACACTGAAAAGCGTTTTGTTTATCTACGTGAATCATTAACTCCTATTAACAGGAAAATTTATGGCATTGCTCTCGGTCTTCGCAGAGAACAAAAGATAAAATATTTGTGGATTGCTGGTGGAAAAATTTTCTGTTGTAAGGAGGATGTCTCGCCAAAAATTCACCTGTGGAATATCCAAACTGCTGAAGGACTACAATAGCAACTACATTCTAAGTCCATTCTGTATTTCATTCTATCTTCCCAATCATTAGCACTACTCTATTGTATATGCTATTTTCACATAGGTAAATATCTGATATATATTATATAGTGCTGCATGCCGGCCATACAGAATACTATACCTTCTCAAGTTAAATATAAAAAAGCTTTTATTTTATACTGCGCTATTTCAGCCCTGTACTGTCTCTACAAATCGACCTTTCTCATACTGCTTTTATTTACCATGAGTTTTATGTTGCTCATTGCTTTTATAATTTTGATTCCTGTATATGTTTTATTCCCTGCCTTCATCTGTATTTAAGTGAATTAGATTTTGTGTGCTATTAATCTCTGTTATTTTTGCTTTAATGAAAGGCTTTTTCTACCTACTTATAAATCTCAAACAATTCTATAATTAACTATACTTGAACTTTATCTATTACTCTTACAATGGAAACTTTAAATATGTGTCACGTCAACGCTAAATCTTTACCTTCCCACTACCTATCATATCATATCATATCATAGCCATGTCTGAGACCTGGCTCACGCTTAACATCTCTTCGAGCCTTGTAGCGCTTGATCGTTACACACTTTTTCGCAGAGATAGAGATGAGAGAAGAGGAGGTTGGGTCTGTCTCTATATTCGTGACAGCTTGAAGGGTGTACAGGTGAGAGTTGGTCCTCTTGCCAATTACCCTACGGCTGAGTACCTTTTTATCAATGTATCGTCGTTTCACGACAGTGCGTTGGTAGGTGTAATTTACAAACCTCCAAATGCCTCCTACGACAGGGAACTTGAGAATGACATTTTTGACCTTATACCAAATTATAATAGTATTGTAATTACTGGTGACCTCAACGCAAATCTTAACGCTACCAACAATTTAACTCACTATTTAAAGTCAGTAGTGTTCTTTGCCGGATTATCTATAGCACCCCATGATACCACCCATCACAGTGATCATTCTAATACATGGATTGACTTGATGATTGTAGATAAATAATTTATACAAGGTGATTTCTTCTACTCAACACTCAATTTCATTCCTCCCAAACCATGATCTCATCAGCATCCAATGCCAGTCCTTCGTTAATCCCTTCTCTGATGTAACTTCTCTGTCTATACGTAATCTTACAAATATAAATGAGACTGAATTTCTTGAGCACCTATCTACGTATGACTGAAATAGCATTTTTAGAAAAAAGCATATAAATAAAAAGGTTATTTATCTCACTACATTTTTATCCTTAGCCTTTGGCAAATTTGCGCCTCTTTATACTTTCAAAACAAAGAAGAAATTCTCTCCTAGCATTACTCCTTATATTAAAGATTTAATTAAAGAAAGAGAGAAAAAACGTAAATGGGCAAAAAGGACGAAGAATAGTATTATTTAGGCGGAATTTCGTAAATTGAGAAACTTAGTACAAACAAAAATTGGGGATTCATATAATCATTATAATTATAATTCTATTAAAAATAGGAATAAAAATGAAAATATCTGGCTACTCTTAAGACGGCTTGAGCTCGTTTCTTCTAAACATTTGTCTTCTGATAACAATTTCTCCCCTACTGACCTTTTGACAGCTTTTACTTCAAAATTTACACTCCTTGCAAATAGCACTTCTTCCGTATCCTTCGATCCCTCTATATTTGATGATATTAAATTTTTTTTCTGATATTTCACCGCAAACCTTAGTTAAAACACTTCATGAGGTAAAAACAAATGTTGAAGGTTCTGATGTTATTACAATTAAAATGATTCGTCTTGCTTTACCGTCATCGGATCTATACTCTTGCACATTTACAATGCATCACTACAAGTGGGAACATTTCCTTATGTCTGGAAAGGGGCGATCATTCGCCCTGTTCCTAAAATACCTAGTCCTGTTTCCTCCAAAGATTACCGTCCTATATCTATCCTATGTGCCCTGTCTAAACCCTTCGAAAGCATTGTCCACCAGCGACTTATTGCACACATTGAAGCAAATAACTTAATGGACTCAATGCAATCTGGGTTCCGTGCTAGGCACAGTACACTTACAGCTTCACTCAAAGTAACTTCTGACCTTTAATTTACAATTGATAGAAGAGAAATAACGGTTGTGGTTCTTTTTGACTTTTTTAAGGCATTTGATACTGTTAACCACAACTTACTACTGAATAAGCTCAAATTGCTTCACCTCTCGAACACTGTTGCTAAATGGTTTCAATCTTATCTTGATAATCGTTCTGTAAGAGTGCAAATTAGCAATAAAGAGCAGTTTGTTTGTCCGGAGATTAAGAGTGGTATCCCTCAGGGATCTACGCTTGCACATACTTTATTCAATATTTATACCAATGACCTTGGTAGTGAACTTCGACATTGTAAATATCACAAATATGCTGATGACTTTAAGCTTTACCTTTCTGGGCCTATTTCCAAACTCAAGAGCTTACTTTAAAATGTGCAGGCGGATATCAATTTGGTGGTGCAGTGGACCTTGGCAAATGGCCTCACTCTGAACCCTGCTAAAAATAAGGCTATAATCATAGGACCTTCTTTCTTTTCATCACTTAAAACGATTGCTACCCTGCCTCCTCTCTTAATTGATGGATATCACATCCCCTTTGTGAAATCTGTTAGGGATTTAGGCTATATTTTCAATCGCTCTCTTACGTCGAACGAACAAGTTGCGGATATTTCGAGAAAAACCTTTACAGTCCTCCAACCGCTTAACAGGAATAAAGAAACTCTTACTATTTCAACGCGTATACTCCTAGTTAAAAGCCTGATCCTTCCTTTCTTTGACTACGGCTGTGTTGTAAAATGCAAAGGTCTTTTATTCTTCGTGGTGCTTGCCTTTGGAATAAGCTACCTATAGCAATTAGAAATTCACCTTCACAATATCACTTAAGAAAATCTTTTTTTCATTACTTATTTAACATATCAAATCCTACGTTGGAAATCACTCATTGGTAACATTTATATCCTTTAATTAAAATATGTTTTATTGAGTGCAGGAATGTATTTACTTTTAAGTTTGTATATTTTCTAATGTATATTTATTGTATGCTTCTGTTCAAAGCTTTCATTATTTCATGTTTATTATAGTTTGATCCCTCACTCTTGTTAAACAACTTTTAAATCATTTAATCGTTAATAGATCGCCGTCATATTAAGAATGTATCATGTAGCTAATAATAATAATATTCATAACAATAATTTGACATAGTGGACTATAAATATCTTAATTCTCAAGAATAGAACATAATAATAATGACATATTTTAGTCATAAAATAAATATCTTTAAAAGTTTCTGGGATACTAATAGATAATAAAAGCTTGTGTTTCAAGATAACTTCTTTTTCTTTGAGTAATTTCTTAAACATTACATCAAACACATGAAAGAATAAAAATTGTCTTATCAATGTTTTTCACATGTATAGTATGTAAAAGCTTGCGTTAATGGTGACATCAGTTTATAAGAAAATTACTTTAAATTAAATTAATTCAATTTATGACCTGTTTTTCTTTATCTTGATACTGACACGCCTGACATGTAAGTATGTTAAGAGGTAATTTTTGAAGTTTTTAATTTAGGAGATAACGGCTGAAGTTTCGCCTATATAATCAAATGAAGTGGTATAGTATTCAGGTGTTACATTTTTAATGAAATTCATTATTAATACATTAACAAGTTTGTCTTCTTATCAGAAAAGATGAAGATTGTCCTTGCTCTAATCATACCTTTAGCAGTTATTCTTAATTCTATTGGTAAATATACTAACATAATATATCTATAATTTGGTGCATTTTTATTTCAGATTTACGCATATCAGAATTTTTGCAAAGTAATGTGAACTGAACAATTTTAAACATATCCGTTAACTGTGTTGGGTCTTATATATTTACGCAAACATATGGTACCCTCCCAACTGGTCATTATTAATTATTATTATGCGATTTTAGTAATGTTTTTGCTAAATAATTGATTACATTCAACGCCATTACATAGGATTTGATACTGATTAATTTTACTCCTAGTAAAATTAAAAGTGTAGAATTAAGAAAACTCTATTCTAAACTCAATAATAATATTTTATATCCCACAAAATTCACTTCTAGCAGTTTCAACAAAACAATTGAGTAATTTCTTAACACGGAAATGTCAATAAATTGAACAATTTGAGCAAGTGACTCAGGCTCCTATAAAAAACTCATAGTAACGTTCACATAATGACTTTCCGAGTCCTATGAAAAGACGCCAATAACATTTTTGAATTAAGAAAAAATTGTCTCAATCATTTTGAAAATGGTCTAGCTTTAAAGATTGTTTAAAAAATAATTATGTTCCAAAAACTCATTTAATAGTTTCTTTAGATGTTGTGTCCATGTTGGATATCATCCCACTAGATCTAGCTTTAGATTGCATTGAGGAAAAACCTAATTGGAATCATAATTTAACTAAATTCATAAAAAATGAATTTCTTATAGCTGCGAGAACGATTTTTAATGCTACTGTTTTCTTCTTTAACAAAACATTTTATGAACGAATTTCGGGTTGCTCTATGGGTTCATAATTGTCTTTAGTTCTTTCCGGTTTGGTCTTACAAGATATTGAATGAAGACCTTCACAATGATTAGATTTCACCCCTATTTTGACCAAACGTACCCACCATAAACTGTAGGTCCTCCTTCCACTACCAAGTAAGTGTGTAGGAGGTGTGTTCAGTTTTACTAGTTAATAGTTAACAGTTTAATAGTTTATTTTGTCAAATTTCGACTTTGATCCCTTCATTTTTTTGAGATTTATGGGGTTTTCGAATGGACAGCTGGCCGAACAGACATTAAGACAGATGCCATCGCAAATCTTGCTTTTCAGCTTTTTATATAGCTTTCGTCTTTTTCGGAAAGATGGTTGAATTTAAGTAATGTAGGGTTTTTTTCGACAAGAATAATCTTTACAACTTTACTGTTTGCAGATGTCAAAGTAAATTTTTCTGTGGCTGCAGTCGTTAAACTAACTTTTTTAGAGACCAATTTTTTGAAGCAAATAATTAAATGTGTAGATCGTAACTTATATTTAACATTAAAATACATTCTCATTGCGAAACTCGCGGTGCGTGCTAAATTATATGGTTATACCGGCGATTATCTTAAGCAAATAAAACGGCAGTCTATGGGAGAAAAACGTAAATTTTTATCAAAACAAAATAGCTCGAATTAAACACTTTTCTTCACAATTAGCCTAAGAATATAAGTAAAATACCGATTTTCATTTATCACCCCTATAAGTATGTTTAATTTTATCCCACCAAACCCCATAAATGAAAAAATTGGTTTTGTGAGATTTCAACGCTAATTATAATTTTTTGTAGCCGTTTACATTAAAGTTGTTTTTGTACATAAAAAACATGTCATACTGATAATAATATATTTACGTAACTTGTTTAAAATAGTTTATTATTGCCTTTAGCAATTTTATGACTGAATAGAGTTAGAAGGTCCCGGTTTTTTAAAAAATTTTCATTTACTTAATGCTATTCTGATGATAATACAGATATCCCGTATATTAATCGTATAATAATAATAATATCATCTTGGATCTTGGATAACGGATGCACTTTTAGTATACCAAAATCCTTCAAGTTCAGGTGGTCCGGTCTTTGGATATAAAAAAGATGTAATTTTTGTCGGTCTGTGTATTTATTTCACTAAAAACATATTTATACATTTGTTAAAAACTTTAAATGTGAACATTAAATCTTCCCCCAACCGGGTTCGACTCATTTATAACTCTAGGTATACCAACATACGACTAGGTACTTTAGAAAGAATAAAATTCTCTATTTGTTGTTGCAGAATTAAGTTCACAGTCAAAATTGCCGCCTGCTGATGATGCACGTGCTAGTACTTCTCGATTGAGACGTAATTTATCTTCTGATAGACGTTCTCGAGAAAGGACTATTTCTCCTGCCAGATCTCATTCGTCTGCGGCGTCTCCTCTTTCTGCTAACACCCCTCTCCGTGAAAGATCCAGGTCTCCTCATGCCAGACAAAATTTTTCTCAAGTATTGGGATATAAATTTGAAGACCTTAGCTTTCTTCGACTTGTTCCTCACAATAATCTGAATCGGGTATTTGAACTTCGAAGATACGTCTTTTCTCCCGATCAGCCAATTCGATTGAGAAATCATCATTTTATTCTCTATCCCATGCCAAACGAAGAACGAATTGTACTGACAACGCCTAATGGAGATGCCTATGCAATATTAGAAAAAAAAGGAAGCGGAAACGTGGTTTTTCGCGGAATATACATAGATGATCAGCTGGTGGTAAAACGGGCTAAAATAAATATATACAGCGGCGTGGTTACAGAATTGACGAACGCAGAAATCTCGGACTGTCCACTGAAAGGCAACAAGTCAATTAGAACAGTTTTTTCTGTATTTCGGGTTTTTTAAAAAAAGAAAACGCGCGCTTTTTCGGGATTTGGGGCTTTGCGCTCGTCTTAATGGTTTAACCACGTCTGTGCATATAGCGTAATATTGTAGTATAAATATTTTCCATTTTCAAAAATGGTTGAATTTTTGTAATCGAGTGGGTTTCAACTGTTCATAAGTTAAAAAGTTAATTTTTCTATGTCTGAAATTGATAAAACTAACTTATTTCAAAGAAATGAATATGTTTAACGATCACTTATACCTATTTTGTAAATTGCAAATAGCAAAATTGTTGAATTATTTTGGACATTTTTTTTAATTGGTTTAAAACTAGAGTGCAATTAATTAAGTTATAAAATCATTTGTTAATAATTATGTTTTGAAGGATTCAAACTAGTTTCTTAAAAAAAATGCTTTGTCTTTAATAAGACATGATCAAATGTATCATTTAAAATTTTTAACTGTAAATATAAATCGATTCATCGTTTTTAAGATGGAACTGCAGTTCGAGTATTGAAAATTCGGCAATTATACATTTTACAAGACGATATTCTTTATCTGTTCAATAATGAAACGCTTTTATTCAATTTTGAGTCTTATTATATTTCAGTCTAGAATATTCCATTTTCACCGATTTAATTCAACATTTTTGAATTGAAAACAAGCAATTTCCTAAGAATTAACAGTATTTGACTTTCCTCTTAAAATGAGTAGTTTTAATTCAAATATGCTAAGCGATAAATTTAATTTAATTTTATCATATATAGTGTATTTTTGGACATAGTTGTCGTGTCAAAAATAAGATCTCTGTAAAAATATAGTTTTTCTACTGAAAAAAAATTTAAATCGTCTGAAATTTTGTAAAATCTATTTGAAATTTATCAAGAATCTTTAAAAAACTACATTAATTTAAATGAAACATCATTTAATGAGTTAGAAGTAAATGATAAAATTTGTTTTGAAACGGAAGCAGAAAATTTAATATATTAACTATTTTGCGTACATGGAGAAAATTTGCTAGGTATCATTTCCGAAAGTTTTGGTGAAATTTTGATATGGTGGCGATTGTGTATAATTTCTTTTAATATTATTTTGTAACAGAATATTAAAAATAAAAACCATTTTTGAAAAAGCAATTTAATCAGAAGTTTTTTTACTGCCTTTTACTTCGAACAAGGTACCCTTGAATTAGAAAACCTTTATTTAAGTGCTACCATCGAAAGCTAGCTGTATATTTCGTTATTTCGATTTTATTGCTATTTTTAATAATTATTACAATAAGTAAGATGTTAAAAATGACACTTCCATGATCAAATAAAATTCAACTATAACCGAAAAAAATTCCTTTGACATGTTGGGCAGTAACCATCTTTAGCCAGTGATAACATTGACAAAAATGATAATAATAATAATAAGATATAGAAAACATTATTTTTTTGCTAAATAACCTATTTTTCTTTACGTAATTTCTAATTAAACAGTCATTTTTAAAATCTTCGAATAGTTCGTTATAGTAGACACCATATAAATTCGTCATGCTAGAATCAGCTTTCCCTAAAACGTAGAATATTACAGAAATGGTGACATCAGTTTTATTAAAGTTTGTGACCAAATTTTCCCCTCGAAACTTACTCTTATCAAAAGTAAATATCTTAGAAGAACCAGCTTGACGCCTCAAATTTAAAATATAACGGCTATGCTATTATTGTACAAGTTGATAAAGCAGAAGAATATTGACTAGCCACATCATCAATCAAATTCATTATTAATATATGGATCATTTTGCGCTGTAATCAGAAAAAAGGAGAGTTTTTTGGACCGTGATCTTATCTTTGGCCATTATCCTCAATTCTCTTGGTAAATATGCTCATATAATACATCTGTGGTATGGTGAAATTTTTTCAAGCTGTACGCAAATAAGAATTTAAGATCTGTAATCTGCGCATAGAACTTGTACACGTACCCAAGCGTATTGGGTGCCATCTAAACGCACGCGCAAACGATACTTTGCAAACTGTGCAGGTTCACGTATATTCAAAAGAATATTAGGATATAGCGTACAATTTTACATTAAAAAAATATTTTATTTTTTACAGTGACCTTTCGCAGGTCAAGGTTAAAGGGTGCAGAATCAAATGTTTAGGGGTGCTTGTTTACTGTGAATCTCCTTCACTTAAGGTCAAGATAATCAAAGTCGCTGGCGTCAAAGCCTAACCAGACATTTGTTTGTCAATAAATTCTCAAAAGTTCAGAGCAAAAAGATTTAGTAGGATTTTTCATAATTTAACTTTGACCTTCTCAAAGTGATTCTAGCATATCAAAAAATATTTCGGACGTAAAATTTTCCATTTTTTGGGAGTCTGGTGCCAAAAATAGGGATTCCAACTTCGAAATGACACAGACCTTCAAATGACCTTGAAAATATACCCCAAGGTTGCAGTTATTAGTACAGTTAAAATGCCCTACTCGTTATGATACGAAACTAATTAATTTTACTCCGGGTAAATCATAAGTGGCCTATACCTACTTTATAATCACTAAATGTTGCTAATATTTTGCTACATATTAATTTTTAACGTTTACTCAAATCTAACAGTAATGCTTTTAACTAAACAATTCGAAATGGTCTACATGTAAAGAAGACATTAAATTCAAAAGTTTTAAACAATTACACCAGCAAAATTCCCAAGGTTCTAGTAAATTAAATTGATATCCCCGTATCATCAATCAGCATTCCCAAGAAATTTCCCCTAGTACATTCAGCGAAACGCATCTCACATGACTTTAACAAAAATAAAAATAAAATTTCAAAAATTAAAATAATCACATCAGTCACTTTTCTATTAGTCTGTTAGATATCCTTATCCTCACAGTAATAATTAACAACTACAAAAAGCTAACCCAAGAATGCCTGGCAAACTCCATTGTTTTCATTAAAATGAAACTGTTAAAATTTCAAAGCCTAAATTTATTATATAACTATTACCAGAAAAACGAAAAAAAAAATACTGGAAGAAGTGTGCTTCAGGCTGAGCCTCTTTCGGTCGAACCGAGCCTGACTCACAGTTACCTGAATTTTCCAAAATCCGAAAATTCAGATAACTCGGTTGGTTTCGATAACCCAAAATTAGGTCGGGTTTGCAAAAGTTTCGTGTATTGAAATTATTTCGGTTACATAATATTTACGAGAGTCCAAAAACTATTCGATACCTGCATGTTAAAACAAACCTTCGATGTTTTTCGAGTTGCCCCCTCATTTCAGTACACATAGTTACAACAAACAGTAGACACATTTATTAATTAATCGTCTTAGATGATATATATCTTAGATGTCGAATAGTGGTTATGTTCCGTAGTACATATACGTATATATATATATATATACGTTTATTTTTCAATTCGGTAGCAAACGATAATGGGGGCCAGCCGGACCCTTAAATGCAAAAGAAAAGAATATCACTCCAACGGTTTGCCCTGCAAAAAATTACATTATGATTAGGAAGAAGCTACAGAATATTACTAAAAAGGAAGCTATGGCTTAAGCTTCTGTTTAATCAATTCTTGGAGTTTCCTGTCCTCTTCCGTACCAAGCAACCAAATCACCTTAGAGCGCACCGCAAATACCATGCCGAAAACAGATTGCGCGTCTAGACCTAGCACAAACTCGATATCCAGGTAAGTGGTTACCCTGACTTCGCATTTCTTAGTAATCCTATCGATAGTCAAAGGCAGCTCAACAACTCCTTATATCTCATCTCTGGAACTGTTTGCTAAAATCATATAGGATTTTAGAGAACAGACTAAATCTTTTGCCAGGTCGTCCAGGAGTTTTGGGAATAAATCACCACGAATAAGTGTCTGAGTTCAACTGGGGTCATACAAGGCATCGATCGAGAAAGAATCGATAAAAATCTTGAGGTACACTCTAACGCGTACCAACTGGGTCTGCAATATTCCAGCGATTTGATCCAGATCGGAAAATTTTTTTATAAACCCCCCACGATTCGAATTTCATCAAGATCTCCTTTTCGCATTCCGTTTGTAAATAGAACATGACCCGGTAGTGATATGGATGAATCTCTTAAATCAAGCTCCTTTTTAAACAAAATGGTGCTGTTCACCGCTTTCTGTCTTCAATCAAAAAATGTGCCCACAGAGCGCGGCGAACCATCATCATCATCCACATCCACAAGAGCTTCAACCAAACATAAGGTTGGAGCCTCATCGGAAGATGCGGTCTCTAAAATAAATTCGTCAGGTGGTAAACTAACACCCTTATGATCCAGTAAATAGTTTAAGGCCATAACGGTAATTCCCACAAGCTCAGAGACGCAGTATGCTTTTACACGCGAGGCAAACCATTTTCCGTGGCTGAGCACAACCTTTTTGGTAGTGCCCCACTTGCCTGCATATAAAGCAAGTGACCTCGCTCGAAGCACCAGATTTGTTATGGCGGAAATTTTTGTGTGAGGTGGAAGCAGTGGGCGTGGTCGAGCTTGGCTGCTTCCCCTTGATTGATCCTTTCGTGCCTGAACTCCGTTATCTGTACCACTACCGCCGTTTTTGCCGCGATTAACGTTTCTAACTCTACTATTACCGCTAGGGGGCTTCTTCTAAACTTCGCGAATTTTATTCGTGGTTGGGATGGACCGAATAAACCCAAAAATCGAAAAATCTAATCGAAATAAGTTCCCATTTCTATATAAATGCAGTGACAAAAACCATACCTCGAGTTTAAAACAGTATTACCCCAAAATTTCCGAAACTCTGATTCAAATTGAAATAAAAAATCCAATTTAAAATTAAAATTCCGATCCTAATTCTCAATCAAATTTCAAGGTTTAGATCCCAATCAAAAATTCAAATTTAAATGACATAAAATTTTCTTGACATCAATTCCAAGTTTCTCGGGCTTTACAGACATCTGTGCATTCTTTAGGATGGTCGCATACGTCTTTCCATGATGTCATGTTGCTGCTTTGATGATAAGAGCCTCGACGCGGGTTTTCCTCTTTTTTCTTCTTCCACTACCGCTCGATTTGGCGATTCGAGCAACCTTGCTAGAAGTAAAAAGTTCTGCTTTTTCCTTTTTCTTCCGATTTTTTCGCTGCTTTCGGCTCTGAACCTCAGCAAAGCCGCCTGGCTCTTTCGCCTAAACTTGCTTTTTAAGAGAACCTTTCCAAGCTTTCTCCTAAGGTTTTAGAGTCTCACTTTGTATTTGTTACTTCTCTAGAAGCTGCAGAGAATCCGCTTGTGTTGAATCTAGACGAAGGGCACGAATAAATATTACGTGATGGCTAAGTAATCATATAAAAATTTTATCCGTAAATTGGATATGATAACTTTCGAAGAATATACTTTTGACCTTTCTTGCCTCACTAAATATCCGTTGTGGACTATTTGACCAGTACTTTTGAGAGACCTTATGCAAAACTTTAGGGATGTATAGTGACGACGCTAGTAGCGCGAGGCATATAGATTATACAGCGCAAAGAGCTAAAGAAGTATGTGAAGTGTCAAGAAAAAGAGACCTAACTTGCAGAAAGCCTAATTTCTCGTTTTCCTTTTATGTACAGATTAGGATTTATACTTTTGTTTTTAATAGAATTTTAAGGACTCTTGTCGGCTGTGATTATCGTACATTGTCTTTCCATAATTTGCCTGCAATGTGAAATTCTCGCAGCGTGTTCACAGAAAAGACCAAGTATAATATTTACCCGGATTTCGGAGTAAAGATTACCTGCAACAAAAATTACGCCATGTTGGTAAAGTTTAGCTGCATATTTCAAGTATTTTGCTGCGTTGAGCTACGTTTGGTGAGTAATTCTCAATTTTTCCCTCAAAAGCCTGGTAATTTTTTGTCGTCTTCTTGCAACCAGAAAAACATCGCATCTTTATATCCAATCATTGTCACTCAACAAAACAGCTGTTTTTTAAAATAAATTCAAAAGCTCTCAAACATCGCCACGTACTTGAAAGATAAATGGTAGTGTATTAAATGTAACAACATAAAATTTCCGACGAAAAATTTTCAACAGAAAATTATAATCCGGGGTGAGCGGGGGGATGTGTAAGACCTGATGTAATTTACATAGCCGTTTACTTCGATTTTACTGCATATTTTTATGTAATAATTGAAAATAGTGTAGAGTAAAAATTAGAATTCTCCCCCTCTCTGTCTATTTCACTTAAGCCCTTAATAAATAAGAAAGTCATAATTTATATCGCGATTCGCCACCACCTTCAAATTGTCTAAATAGTATTCGCCATTATTGCCACCATTACGACTAATTTACACGTATGTTTTAAAAACTTACTTCCTCTTACATTAGCGTGTGCGAATAGGATGAATTTTTAGAATAACAGCTTATTCCACTGGTTATAATTTTTCTATCATTTATAAGAATCCCGAATCTACGTTGCGGTAATCTTTCCTCAAATGAATCAAATTCCTACACCGGATTTGCGAAGCACCAATGACCAATTATCTCACTACACGAGCTTATATGATAGTGCTCCTAATTTTAGGATATTTTCCTATTGCTTATGCGTTGCGCAAATAACTGGATTGGTTACTATAATTGGTATAATACTTCTAAAATTATTATAACTAATTTTTTGATCACAAAACAGACTTATAAAATGAAACTTAAAATATGAATTTAAAACCATTTTTAATATCTTTCTTCACTTAATAATTATTATTTGTTGTCTCTGGCATGCCCAATATCTGATTCTTATTTATCTTTTGCATTGGTTTGTAACTGGCACATTACGCAACCTAAAAATAAACAGTAATGAATACACAGCGTGCCAGAAATATCAGCGTTTTGACACTACTAACAGTCTGTCAGTCGTTGACATCTGTAAACAATCCCAGTCTGAATGTGTTTCAGTTTAACATAAAAAAATTTCTACGCCTAAAATCTCTGAAACATAGTAAATGTTTGGCATGAATATCTGCATGTTAGGTGCTACAATCTTACACTTTTAATGTCTGCATTTAAACATCAATTTTTCTATGTGTAGCATAGGTTGAGATTCCTAGCTAGAAATCTTCGAAATGCTTAATTTATAAAAGTTTAAAACAATTTTAAACAAAGCAACCAACGTGAATTGCAAAAAGTGAAAGTTAAAATGAAAGAGAGAAATCAGCTGTCCCTAAAACGTTAAATATCACAGAAATTTATTCATAAATTTTTTTTTCAACATTTTTCCCTCGAAACTAACTCTTATCAGAAGTAAATATCTTAGAAGGACAAGCCTCACGCCTTGAATGGCAAAGATAACGGCTATAGTAAAGATTGTACCTGCTGGCAAAGCAGTAGAATATTTACTAGCCACATCGTCACTCAAATTTATTATTAACACATTGATTAGATTGCGCTGTAATCCGAAAAAATGATGGTTGTCTGGACTATGGTCTTATCCTTGTCCATTATCCTCAATTCTATTGGTAAATATACTCATATAATACATTTATATTGTGGTAAATTCTTTTCAAGATGTACGCAAGTCAGAATTTCAGAGATTTAGTTGGCGCGTAAAAATTGTGCACGTACCCAAGCGTTTTGGATGCTGTCTAAACGCGAGCACATAGATACCTTGCCAAATATGTAGGTTAACATATATGCAATCGAATTCACACAGTACTTATAGTTTATTATTATTTTTTATTATGTGATTTAATTAAATCACATATAGGCCCCACAAAATTACAAACATTTACACCATTAATGGTTTTGAAAAACATTTTTAAAATGCAAATGTCTAGATACGAAAAAATTGTTTGGACAAAAGTTGTTCAGGGCAAAAGGGGCTATCATACTCTACTAATAGCTGTGACATTGGGGTCAAATTTTGAAGTTATTTCAAGGTCAATTTAAGTTTTTCTTCAAGGGGAACCCCTAATAATGACACCAGCTTAAGGAAGAGCAAAAAATGCGTGACAATAAATTTCGACTATACATTTTGACAATGAATTTTCAACAGTTTAAAGAAAACAGCTTTCGTACGATTTTTTAGTATTTAACTTGGACCTTCGGAAAGTTATTCTAACATATTAAAAACTATCATTTTGGATGTGAAATTTTCCACTCTTTCAGAAACCGGTACCAAAAATAGGGACTCCCACTTAAAAATCTGAAAACTGGCCCCAAGTTCACAGTAATTAGTGCAGTAAGATTGCCCCATTAATTAAAATGGCCCTTCCAATATGATACTAATCTTATTAATTTTACTCCCGCTAAATTAGAAGTTGTTTATACTCATTTGATAATCACTAAATGCTGCAAATAATAATGAGGTAAATTGTATAAGGATGTTTTTAGAATTAAATTTTCTTACGCAATTTTACAATAATTTTCGACGTTAACTAAAAACCAACAGTAACACTTTTAGGTAAACAATTCCGAATGGTTAACATGTGAAGAATGCAATAAATTTAGAAGTTTTAAACAATTATGCCAAAAAACTCACCAAGGCTATAGTGTTTGATTATTTGATAATCCCGTAGAATCAATCAGCAATCCCACGAAATCACTCCTAGTACACTTAGCGAAACCCATCTCATCTGGTTTCAAATAAAAGTAACAATAACAATTCAAAAATTAAAAATAATGACATCAGTTTTCACATTCGTTTAAATTAAAATTCAAAAATTTAAATGCTTAAGTTTAATATAAATATTAACTGAAATGCGCAAAAAAAATGTAACACTCAGGCCTGTGCAAAAAGATCAAAATCTCGTGTCGATTCAGTCTCAGCTTTTCCAGGCCGAGCCGAGTCAGGCACAAAATTACTTGACTATTCCAGAATTTGAAAATTCGGATTACTCGCTTGGTTATGAAAACCCGAGACAGGTAGGGTTCTCGAAAATTTTGTGTGCTTAAATTATTTCGGGTAATCGATGCTTACGAGAATCCAAAACCAATTCGATACCTGCATGAAAAAAAATTATCTGCAAATGATCGCCTAACACCAACACTCTGGCGTTGGTCGTCTAAAAGACCCTCGATGTTACAATATGGCAGATGCCACTCAACCTTTAAGTTTGAGTAATTTCATTTACCCTGATGGGCTTAAAAATAAATGCTGGGGTGTTTTTGATGTCGCTGACTAAGAATCTGAAATCATAAATCCGACAATAACTGCTTAGTGTCTCATTTCACAAAGTTTCAGGATATTTAGTGAATTTTGCAAACTCCTTGGCAGCTATAGCGAATTCTTTCTTTCTGTATTGATCTTTGAACGTTGTTCCTATTTAATCTGGTCCTCTTTGCCTTGTTCGACATCACTAACGCACAGTGAAAACTTCAAATATAATTGACCAGGTCAGCTTTTAAGATGCGAAGAAGGTGCGAGCAATAATCACAATTTAATTGAATTAAATGGTTTTACCCTGAAAGGTCATATTTTGGACATAGTAAGCAGATATAATTAACATACGTTATATCGTTATTTGATAAGATTGGGAAATAGAAATTTCAGTGACATTTAGAAACCAATTTTGTACAATGTTCAACAACCTAAACAATATCTGTTATAAAGAGCCCTGTTTCATTTTAAACTGTTTTTATCTAGTTTAGGAAATCTTCGAAATCCAGCATTAAGCTTACCTTTAAAGTGAGTACTACTTTGATTAACTTACAACAAATATGTCAACTTTGTAATCTAGGGGAAAAAGAGGACCTTCCAAACATCCTCACATAATATCAAAGATGCCAGAAGCAAAGATATTTAGTTCATCTAAATAAAATACATGAGTGACCTTGAGTTTGCGATGATAATTGTCGCCAAAGAGGCATCCAGAATAATTTTGTACGGGAAGAGATAGAGGCAGGAGTATGATGAAAAAAGCAGAGGTCTCATGGTGTCGCCCTGAAAGACGCACTAATTGAAGGTAACGTTGTTCGTTGTCACCTGATAGTCTCCAAATGAGATAGCGAATCTAATTTTCCAAAGAGGCATCAATCTCTCTGTGCAGCTCACTATGTGTGGATGAACCTTCAAGCTTTTCAACAGACGGGTGATACGTCTAATGAGAGGTTAAATCGAAAGCTTTCAGATAGTCAATAGAGGCCATTGGCAAGACTCACTCATGGGTGCGAGCCAACACCAGCCACTGCGGAATGGGTGTTTCCGACTTTAAAAATGAGGTTAATACGCGGGTAAGATGTTTATGTGCAGAAGTAAACTTCTTTTACCAGAAGATCTTGATCACAAAACTTCTTGAAGCGGATGATATTGTCAGTGTACCTCTTTCCTAAAAATCTCTACCTAGTTTGTTGTAAGTAGGTTTTAGGCAGAAACAGGGGAATCCCTGAAGAAGCTTGATGGTTCAGCAAGAAACTGTTGATTCTACCTGAATTATCTCTTGCTTTTCTGTACTCTGCTCCTTGCGTCAAATAACACCTGTATTTTGTCAGCAATATGCTGCTTGATAGTCGGCAGCTTTGAGTTGTTCACTCTGTGATTAAAGTTTCTGATCCATCGTCAGTTTTAGCCTTTAAATTTAATCAGCCAATGTTTTCGCAGCACCGTGAACTGAACCTCTGAGATTTTTTGACGAAGAGAGGCATCCATTTCAACCAGATCTTGGGGTCATCTTTGATTTGATTCGTCCACTTATTTTAAAAGTTTTTAAAGCAATGTGACTTTCTGTCTCTGTTCTAAATGAATAATAAGCGCCAAAACCTCGCAAAACCAATTTAACACGTATGGAGGTTTTTGGGAACCCTGGAAAACACATATGATTTCATGTCGTTAATATTATTGTTAATATTAAAATTAATTTTTTAATATTGTCACGTCCCGAGCAAATAGGCGAGGGTAGTATGGAAATTTGGTGTGAGAGGGACCAGGGTGCTGATTATGTCAGG
>JAAAKG020011240.1:0-20997 GCA_010014905.2 Druon quercuslanigerum | reverse complement strand
TGGTCCAAAAAAATATTCAGTGAACTGAAAAAGTGAGTCGGTAATATAGGTATTTCGCTGTGTCGCATGCCCTTAAGATATCCTTTTAAGTAAATTGGTTTATTGCGAGTTAAAGAGTGCGTACCAGGACTGTCCCAAAAGTGTCCGTCCTACTCCGATCTCTTGGCGCTTGATTTATTCTACGTCATCCGGGGGGTGGCGTCCTTTAAAGTAGTCCCCATTTAGTTGAACAAGATGCTTATATCGATGTTTCCACTTATTAAAGCATTCTTAAAAGTCAGACTTCGGAATGGCCTTTAGTATATTCGTGGCACTAGTTTCAATAGTCTCTTTATCGTCGAATCGATGTCGCTTAAGCGGCATTTTCAATCAAGGAAACGGCCAAAAGTCGCAGGGAGCTATATCGGGACTGTATGGAGACTGACGAGGTTGCGCAACACTGCGTTTCAATAAATACTGCTGCACAAGGTTTGATGCGTGCGCTGGAGCATTATCGTAATGAAGAAGCCATGAACCGGTTTCTTGAAGTTGCGATCGTTTTCTCTAGATTGCATTACGCAATCTTTTCAGAACTTCAACGTAGTACGTTTGGTCTGTAGGAGCATATTCGTGATGCACAACGTGAGCATAATCGAAAAAAGCAATCAACATTGACTTGATGAAGCTTCGACTTTGACGGCCATAAACCCATGTCTCATCACCAGTAATAACGTTTTTAAGAAAGTTTTCATCACTATTCATCATTTCCAGATTGTCCTGAGCGATTTATAATCAAAGGTTTTTTTGTTGGTCTGTGAGCAGTTTCGGGAATAGCGATAAACGGAAAAAAGTCAATGTAAACAAATACACGCTACGTGGGAACGAAGTTATTTTATCGATATCTCGGGCTACTGACGAGAAGGTTAGGAGTTGCTGGTGAATTTCGTACCCTCCAGAGGTCGCCTGAGTCTCTCCGCGCGAAGACATGAACATAGGTCGGATACTTTTAGGACAGCCCTCGTATGAAGAACCCGGAGCGGGTCACTGAATTCGAGACAAGTTACACTGACTGACAAGCAAGGTACTCCAGGCGTTCCTTGCTGATTTGATCCTCCCTGATATAAATTGTAGTGCTTGAGAAACTAAGCGACACGTATGTTGTTGTACCTGCGGAAAAATATTTTAAGGGGGTTAAACAGCCACTCAAAGATAGGGGCCTCAATTGTTGATAGTTTTTTCGTGATGAAAGATGAATAACGCAATTTTATTTATAAAATGAAGGGGGTAAATCACCCCTACATGTATTTAAAGTTCTGCTAAAAATATTTAAATTCACAGAAAAGAAATTGAAAAAAATATATTTTGCACTTGAGATAAAAGTAAAGTTGACATGTTTCGCCAAAAATATTTTAAAAAAATTAACAGAGAATGGCCACCCATAAAACTTTTTATATTGTGTCTATAATAATATATACTTCCTATACACAAAATAATTTAGAAAATAGTTTTATAATGAAGAAAGGAAAATAAACTGCATCCAATATGAATAAAAAAGTTACGCAGGGGTAAACTGAAAATATCAATTATCAGTATACTTAGGAATCGCTCATCTTTAGTTCTCAAAAGTTAAAAGAAATGCCAACAACCACTCTTGCAATATTAATACCGTTACTAACAATATGAATGTTACCGTTTTTAAAATGAACGATTTCAAAGCACTTAGAGATTGGTGCATTTTTTCCTAATAGACTTTTACGGATTTCCTTTTGCCATTTCTTTAAACGCACCCCTTTACATGTTTATTTTTGCACGATTAGTAATGACAGCTGCTATTGTATACATTGTACGAAGTATTTTATTCTTCTCGACTATTGCAAACACTCCATTCGTCGTGAATAATACTGTTTGTTCTTCAGTCGGCATGGGCAGAAGGACCTGATATTCTCCTCTCACATGAACTGGTTTATCGCGCGAAAATGTTCTTTAAGTGTATATGCGTGCAAGTATACATGAGTAAAACTGGCAGGAGAAGGCCTGGACCTGGCATGATGTTGAGGCTCGGCATGAGAAGAAGACCTGCTCGAAGAACCTGACGCATGACATCGGGTAGGAGAATAAGAGATTTCGTAACGAGAAAAATTAAATCCAGGGTTCGAAGTCTGTGAGCTTAATTCTGCAGCACGAAACGTAAATTTACACTTTCTCATACTAGACAATCGTATACTGATAAGCCATATAGCAAAAATCAAAACTAACCGTCATTTAAATAGACTAGTCGAGGATCTGCTAATTTACTGCTATATACTTATTAACTGAGAATTATTAAACATTGCAAAGAAATATAATATATTGTTGTAAAGTGAAGGGCTGACAGAAAAATTTAAAATTTTCTGAAAATTTAAGTTTGGACGTGAATTGAAAGTTTTAAGAATAGTATATTTCAGCATTTTTCGCAGAAATATTTTAAACTTGGATATACACATAAGTGTGACTTAAGATGGCGTTCAATTAGAAATTGAAAAAATAGCCCATTTATGAAGTTTTTAATGAAGTATTTAAAAACTTAGGTATATCCAAAAGCGTGAGTTTAGAAACCATATAAAGATACCAGACGTTCAAAGATTATAAAATCCCTAAGTTTCATCTTTTTCAATTCAATTTAATCTTGCACTCCTTAATAATTTGAAATTCAAATACTTAAGAATTTCGTTCTTTCAGTTTTGGTACTTTCGAAAATATTAAAAATCTTAAGCTAGTAGCGTGGGAAATATAATAATATTATTACATAGCATAACTTTATGTCAAGATGCAGGGGCTCAAAGTTTCGACGATTCACCTCGAACGCTAACTTATACTCGTACATAACTCCTGATACAGTTACCCAGTTTTTATATTTTCTGATGCTTTTGGAAAGGTATTTTTACGAGGCTCACAATGAAGATAATTATTATACAATCAAAGAATTATTTTGGTAGTGTTTGGGTTGTATAATGGCGTAAAAGCGCGAGTTTTCCGCGTTAACTAGTCGTAGCACTATAGCGCGTGCTATTGTTTCTCACTGATTCTAATAGTTGGTCAAAATCCTTTATCTCTAATATTTGTCTTCTTCAACGAATTTTATGCTGCCACGGGTAAAGCCTGAAAACTCTGTTCGACGCTATACAGACTGTGCTGATCACATGAGAGCTTCTTATCTAGGATGACTCGTAGATATTCGACTCGTCGATTGATTTTTACTTGTTGCCCTGCCAGTTTTAATTTATTCGAGGTTCACCAATTATATCTCCTAGCGAATACAACTGCGTCCGTCTTTCTCAGATTTACTGACCGCGCAAGATAACCAGTATATCGTCCGCATAGCTTTTCACGTGGTGATTTTGACTGGTGAGCAGATGGTGTACAACCAATTATGTACAACTAAAGCAGGGGTGATAAAACACCTCCCGGTAGACATCGCGAGTTAACGGTTTCACATAAAGTGGAATCTCCGGAGGTGTAGTTTAAGGCTCCTTCAATGTCTATAAAGGTACCAATCGCAAGTCCTTTCTGATTCAGTTGTCCTTCGATTAAGTTTACTGCTGTTTTAGGGCCATCCCCGGCTAATGACCAGCCCTATGGGCGTGTTGTTGCTTGTGATCTGACCTGCTTGCAAAGAACTTATCGCGGATATATCTGTGCACGAGTCTAAGGGGACGGAAATCCTTGGGTGAAATATCTGATCCTGCCTGCTTTCGGAATAAAAATTACTCACGCACACCTCTTTGCCATCGGGACACATAACCCAACGTCAGACTAGTCCTAGCAAGTCTCACAATCGGCCTTATGATGATCTGGCTAGTCCTTTGTACGAAGACTGAATATATGCTATCTGGGCAAGGAGATTTGCAAGGACTGAAGGACTTTAGGGCCCACCTGAACCTGGCTGGGGTATCAATCTCGTTCGCTAGCCACCGTTTCGGGTCCAGTTAGGCCACAGGTGACTATAATTGCCTCTAAGGTGCCGTCTCCTCTTCTCCTAACTTTCGAAAGCCCGGAAAATGCGCCTTAATCAAATAAGATAAGGTATCCCTGTCCGACTTTAAGTATGCCCCGTCTTTTAATGGCAGGGTGTCTAGAACAGCGTCCGGATTCGAGAAAGCAGCTTATCCAGTCTAGACGCCACCGCTCCTTTCTTGATGTCTGTGCAATTGTTGGTCCAGCTCTCATCCTTTTCCTTACGTATTGCACTCCTATATTCATTCCTAACTATCGTAAATGAGGTCCACAGTTCCTCCGTTTTGCCAGTACTGGCACGTCAAACTCTTGAAGGTCGACAAATACTTTCATAAGTAGATTTTATGTATTTCGTAAAACTCTTGGACTCAACCTCCAGGGTGTTCACGCTTCTAATTGACCTAGGCACCTCTGAGAGTGCACCTACTTGTTCCCTGGAAAACTGAACGCAGTCCATTCTTCTAGGATTTCCGGCCCATTTAAGGTCAGAAACGGGTGCAATGGATTCCAACAAGCTCTATTTTTAAGTGATCCGTGAAAGGAGATTTATCTGAGACTCCACTTGTTGATGTTATCTCTAAAACTACCGTTACTGAAAGTGATTTGAATGAATGTTTCGGTGTTCCCCGTATTAGGAATATCTAAATCAGTCGTGATTAGGCATTCCACTATATCGTTACCCTTTGAGGTACCTCCACATGTGGATTGGTATCGCTGTCATATGGAAAGTAAGCCGATCCCATGACTAGATTTCCTATTCCTTTAATACCCGTGGCTAACACTATGAAATCCCTGAAACATAGCGTAAGCAGAGGGACGACGTTGTCTTCCTTCGTCAGTATGGTAGCCTTTGGAGTTGCCACCTTGGTGTCACTGCAACAAAAACCAGCCTCATCCCTCTAAACTCCTAGGGGTATCTTGTACTAACCAGGGTTCCTCGATTAGCGACAGCCTTGTGTGCCTCACAGCCATGTCCCTCTGAAAAATTACAGAGGCGCCTTTGCTGTGATGCAAGTAATTTTGATAATGGTTAGACCGGGAGCAGTCATTTAGGACTGCTCCCTAACTTCTTGTACACCGCAAACCCCTGGCTGGCAAACTTTAAGTTAACCTGTCCAAGGTGGTAAAAGGGCCTGCTGTTAAAGAGAGCAAGAGCCCTCGTCTGAGACTCATGAATTTGCAAAACTAGGAGATGCTTGGGTCCTGATCCCGCTGTATCCTCTCAGGCACTATCGATTGGCAGGACGCTGTCTTAAGTGAGCGGTTCAATCTCTTTAACCGATGGAGCACCACAGACGGATCTTCCAGTTTACCCGCGAATCACGCCCTAGCCTTCAACATCTTTTGAATCAACTCAGCTCCACCCAATTTAAGGGATGCGCCTTTCCAAGGCCGTATTTTGACCAAAGCCTCCTGTAGCCAAGCTGAAACGGCTGCCATAAATACAAAGAACCCTCACTTACAGAAGGAGGTCCTGATTCTTAGCCATTGATCTAAGACACTCTTTCGAGCGCCCTGCATGAAGCCTTCATGAAAAGCCATCTGAACGGCTGAAAATGTGCCATCTGTGCCATCTGTGCCCCTTTCTCGGTTCTGAGCCTCAGTGCTGGTTATCGGAATTGTAGTCGCTGATGTACCAGGTACCGCAGCTACTTTGATAGCCCGCTGCGCTTGTCTCTTTAGTCTCCTTCTCAGAGAGCCTGAATCCTTCAGCTCCCGGAAGAGCTGGAGACAAAGCCGCCGCCTGACTTTGGCTTGCTGGAGAGACAGATTGGGAGTCAGACATTAGAACCTAGCACTGCGCTGGCGTCACTTACTGAAAAGGAAGGTTACCCAAAGGTTACATTCCAATTGTTTTTAATTTTTGCGCAATTCTAGAGGGCCACCTTATTTAAATTTTAGGAAATAAAGTGTGTGTTAAATCTTGTATACATCGCAGTAAGTGCACCTCGAATGTTTGTGGGGTAAGCAAAGTTTCTGATTGATGAAAGCTAGAAATTGAAAAAAATCGTCTAAATGAATTTCTGGGTCATGTTTCTTAGGCTACAGGAAACTTCTCGGGAACTTTATTTGGGTAAAAAAGCTTAATTTGGAACTTTAATGTATTGCTTGAAAGCAGAGATAATGGGTTTCCGTACAATGAAGGGAGAATTGAAAACAAATTTTCAGATACAAGAGATTCATAAACTTATTATTTCACCACATTTTCACAGTAGCGGTACTGTATGTAAAAATGTTTAAAATACAAGGACTGCGAATTTATTGCACAAAAACAATCCAAAGATATATTATGACTTTACAAAACAAATAAAGAATAAAGTATTGGGACCATAGTACGCTGAACAAAATATGATTTACACACGACTCTCTAGTTCCTAAAAAATTGCCTACACGAAGAAAAATAGATAATCAAACTGTAAGTATCAAAATTTAAATGGTCAGTCTCACCTTCCAGAATGGGTCATGTACAATCTATCCATAATTATAGTCAAACAGATTCTCTTTTTATGTTCATCGTGATAACCTGCAGAGAATTAGCCTTAGTGCTATGGATTATCAAATAGACACTCTGGTATGGTCAAGTTAAATACCCTGTCTTCCCTTCTGTTGACCTCACAAGTGTGACATAGTTACTATCGGGGATGATTGATCGAAACTCTGGGATGGTTAAATTAACTTTTTTCCAGTCACTTGTACCATTTGAGATCAACTAAATTCACTCTCAAGAATAATCAACTCGACACTGAAATCGTCAAATAATGCACAAACTTCACAATGGAGTAAATAACGCGACCGAATTTCAGTTATCTCTATTATAATTTTGCGTTTTGCAAAGTATGTTTCATATATAAAATTATATCTGCGATTATCTGTGATTTCCCGTCATTCGCTGTCATTGTGACTGGTAAGTATCTGTTTTACTTAATATAGAAGTCTCAAAAACGTATAAGACAGTTAGTAAATTTTTTTTACTAAAAATTTACAGATTATAATGCAAGTTTTTGATTGTAAATTAACAGTTTGGAAAAAAATGAATGCCTTTAAATTTCAATAATTTGGATAAACTTATTTTCATTCTGGAATGTATAATCTGCACTTGTTGCAAATTCGTCTCTCTGGTCAAAAAATGCATAATTTTATGTAAAAATTGATCTCTTTGCTTAAAAATTTAACTTTCTTGCAGATAATTTGTTTTTATGATCTAAAAATTAAATAACTTCATTGAAAATTCATTTATTTTCTTCACAATTGTTTTTTTTTTTTTTTTTTGAAGAACATTAATCCTCGTGTTCAAAATTAATTTCATTGGTTAAAAATGTTATAAATTTGTAGAAAATGTATTGATGTTTTGTTAAAAATGATTTTTTTGTCTCATAATTCAATGGAATTTCTACCTCGTAGAATACCGTCCGGTTGAGAAACCGCTATCCCAGCGTCAGGTACAAGTGTGTCTCACAGCCAACCAAAATTTTGTATTTGAAACACGACAAATATGGAATATAAAAAATATAAAAAATAGTTCTTTTTCTCTGATAAAAATATTTGAATGTTGCCATTTATAGAAACATGAACTTCATAAAAGTCATAAAAATAATAAATCTCCCTACATTTTTTCTTTGTATTCGTCGTGTCCTCCGTCTGACCTCTATTTGTAAATATAATTAAATAGACTTTTAGGTTGTTTATTTACCAAAAATCAAATATATTAGATTAGTTGAGTCTGTTTTAATTTATATAGCACATCCTTAAAATATTATTTAATATATAAAAAATGTTCGATCAAATTATCTTAATATCTATAAAAAATGCTATGATATGAATATAGTGGAGTTACAATTACAAAATAGAAATTAGTTTGAAATCGAATAATGGATTAAAACGAAAGAAGCATAAAAGTTCGTGGGAAAGAAATATTCTTCAATGTAGCAGAAATGCGGTATGTAATAACAAATTAAACAATTAATTTTTGCAGTAATATTAATGAGGATATTCTTAGATACATTATTATTCTGTATTAAAAATGTGAATCATAAAAAAATAATTATTTTTAATAAATATTCCATTTTTGGTACAAATATTTTTGAAAGCGCTTTTTATAAAATTGAAAAAATAAAATCAAACAGGTCGGTTTTATAAAATGTTTTTAGAAATTCTTAAAAAAAACGTTTTGAAATACTAAAATTTGTAGCAGTCTAAATAGTATTTTTATAATTTATATTTTCTGTTAACAAACTATATTGTTGTTTTTCTATATTAGAAACATTTAGGTGAAATAAAAATCATTTGGAGAAAGTTGGAAACTTTAATTTTATAAATTGGAATACATTATTTCTTGGAAAAATATGTCGCAAATAAAATATATTAGAAATAGGTAAAAGTAGGTTCTTGCGCGCAGAGTGGGCAAAAAGGAATTACTTAAATTTTAAACATAAAAGGTGTCTAAATTATTGTAATGTCATTTTACAATTTAGCACACGCGAATTCTTTCCTCCATATTTTAGGCTCAACAATATATTTCAAGTTATTCATATAAAATTTGTCCAGGCAGAGAACTAAACCCCAATCAGATCTGTTGTAAACAACAATGCAGGAGTATTTGCTAAGATACCCTGCAGCAAAAGGTTAAACAAAAAATTTTGCGAATTACAAGATTACCATAACGAAAATATCCTTCTCTCTTCGATAAAGAGGTGCGAAGATCCTGTTGCATTCAAAAGTGTTATACACCAAAGAATAATTAAATGTGATTATTGTTTTCCAACGGATGAGAAATATACCTCGGTTTGCAAATCATTTTTTTTAATGTTCTTAGTTTAAGTAGAGAAGTGCCGCAAGTAGAATCTCATGAAATTGTTCAATACAAAAGAGAAGTAAAGCATTATAATATTTTGAGAAAATAATTATTATCAGAAGAAAATGTCCTCTGTTGTGAGTTTGACTATGCTCAAAATTTACTTTTGCCTAAAATTCCGGTATCAGATCAGTTTTACAAGAGATCAATTTGGTTGTGCTTGTTTAATGTCTACTTGTTTGGTTCTGGAAATAGTTATGTTTTCTTTTGTAGAGAGAAGTGCAAAGAAGGGCGAAAATATTTTGTGCAGTTTTCTGGATCACGCAATCAAACACGAATAAAATGAAAATTTCCACAAAAAAGTATATCTTTTTTCAGATGCAATTATTGGGCACAACTGAAAGTACACTGTATTTGCGTACTTATTCATACTACCTACTCATCTTGGCAATAATATTTGGCAGGTGTTTCCAGTTCTTGATCACTCTTATTGTTAAGCCGAGCGGAAATGTGGGAATCGCTCAGAACGCCCGAGATACTTCACTATGGTTGAATCGAAAAACAAGATTTTATACAATTTCGAGAAATGATTTTGGAAAAAAGTACAGCATCCGAAGAAGATGAAAATAAGCGAGACTTATGTGATTCGCTACTTACCAATTGGTTAAGTAGAAACTTTCAACAATTACAGACTCGAAAATCCTTTGTCATTTACGGTAGAGCTAAAACTTAAACTTGCTGAAGTTGACAAAATACCCCCTCCAATCCTCGGAATCACTAAGACGAAAATGAACGATGTCAAAAGTCTCCTGAAGGACAAGAATTTTTCAATCGGTGCTTCGACTCATCACGAGCAAGCAATCAGTTGACGATTCTATTATCTCATCGGACGAGGAATAAGGTAGGTTTAATTATTTTTTAATAGGGAGAGATAAAGCATAATCATTATCTTTAGCACCCAAATATCAATTTATACATTTAAAACCACTTTTTATATTTAATAAACAATGATTTTTATATTTATTGTGTTTTTAATTACTGTCTCTCGGAAAAAAATTAATAATTTTATTATTAATTTTATTACAAGGAAAGAAAGATGCAGCAATAAATTTTTATTGTGGATATATATCTTAAAAATTAAAAATCGAAACTTTATTTTCAAGTGTACTGTGCCTCTCGAGTCCAGCAAAATAATTCAATAGCTTCTTTTGGCATCCAAAGCTTTAATTTATCATAAAATACCCAGGCAGGTAGCCTGAAAGCTTCCAGCAGAAAGACAGAAATCGTGTCAGCTCGACCTCAACTCAACTCGTAGTTTCGAGTTTTTTGCACATTTCTAAATTAATTTTTTTTTAAAATCTTTATTATCAGTATATTTTTTATCAAATAAATAAGTTTCAAATTTAACAACGTTTCATTTTAAACGGTTTAAGTTACAAAATTTTAAAATTAAAGACTTATCCTTTACCATCTAGAGTTCATTTTTAATGGCAGAATCGACTGTAATTGAATTTAAATAACTAGAACTTGGTTTTACCCTGCAATAATTTATACCTAAATTGGATTTTTTCTTAAATCAATTGGTACTATTTGAATTGCTAGAATTAAAGCTAAATTAAAGATATTTACATTTAAATTAATTAAAAATGAGTTTACAATAACTAGAATTCAGTTTTTATTGTTAAAATTTAATTCCAATTTATCAGAATTCTACACAAATTAACAATAATCCTATATTAAGTTTCTAGATTTTGATTTATAATTTACTAAGATTAAAAGTTTTATTTGGAAATAAATTTAATTTGATAGATTTTAGATTATTTTTTGTTGTTAGATTTTTCAATTTAACAACGAGGTTTCTTTGTTTTCTGCGTCAAAACCTACTGAACTTCGTAGTTGATTCATAATTAATGTGCAAGACCCAATGCGCATAAATCTTCATTTGATCTCTCTAATTATATTGTTTTTATTAGCAAATAGTGTGTTTGTTTCTTAACACTAGTTTTACTAAAAATTTCCACTAGCTTATGTGACAATGCGCAACTCTAGAAACGTAAAATTCGGTAAATTTGGACGTGTCGGTTCGCGGAAGTTCGATAGTTTATTGAAATAAATATGAGTGCAACCAGTGTCAAGTTTGACGTCATCAAAAGGCAAACTAAAAACCCCACGAGAAATCTAGGCCAAGTTTGAAGATATGTGTCAGACAAAGAGTCCAGCACGGAAAGCTGCACTTTTGAATCATTTGATGTCCATGAAGAACAAGAATTAGGACGACGCACGAGAATATTCTCGACTTTTCTTTGACGTCGTAGAAAAGCTGGAAGAACTGGAGGTCGGAATTGACAAGGATTTGCTAACTGACATTCTTTTAGGTAGTTTACCGAACTATTTGGAGAATACATTCGTAATTTCATGAATTGGTTGTTAAACCGATTACTTGTACTGTTTCACGCCCGGCCTCGAAATCGCATTCCCCTTTGCGGTATGTAAAGAAAATATTACGTTAACCAAGGGGTGACAAGGCGATTCCCCACTCAGTTTACAATATAGTCCAGTGAAAAATAATTTGTTTTCGCTTAGTCTCCTATCAAGGCATAGCCACCAGCAAAACTTCATTTTTTATCTTTAATACAAACTTCTTTGTCTTCAAGCTGAATTAAAGGACACCGGCAAAACAGGCTTTTAAGATTTTCGAGGGTCATCACAATAATAATTTTTTATGTACTAATAATTTTTTCAAACTGCGATAATTATGTTCATTAGATAAACAAATCTTAAAAAAGTGTTATCATTTATTATAAAATTACAAGTTTCATCACTTGTAAAATCCTAATCCTTAGCAGATGCAATTTGGTTCACAAAGCAATTCTCCTTTCCGATAAAATATTTCATCAAAATAACTTGCGACTGGTGGAGGACACTCTCAATGAGAACTTTTGCTCGCAACAATTTGTTCGTGAAAATATTAATCGGAGACTGAATATTTTGACCAACAAAGAACAGCGTGGAAATCACGAAACAGTTTATGGTATTCCGTGAAAAGGACAAGATTATAAAGTGGCTTATATCGGCCAAACTGAACGTCCTTTAGAAGTACGGGTTAGAGAACATAGGAGGGATATAAATAAGGTCCCTAAAAACAGATAATGCTTACTCAACATAGCATTGATAAAGATAATTTTTTCGATGTCGATAACGCGAAAATTCTAGCAAATGAATGCCACCATCGTAAACGTCCTATTATGAAAATGTGTCGTATTGCTGGTACTATGAATGCGGTCAATTTGAGAACCCACGTACAAAATCTTTTAAAAATTTATTATTCTGTTACACAGAAAACAAAAATCTGAAACTGTGTGCCGGCTTCGGTCTAGTCGCTATGTGGTGGAGTGACCCAGAGACCGGGCCCCTTCCCCCATGTTGTCACTCAGTTTTACTACCAAAACCCCTTTAAAAATTAAATATCTTTGCTTCCATTTTCTTATAGTCGTTAAATCTTGAGTACCTCTGACAATGTTCTTTCAGTTTTCTTCGTGATTTTGTACAGAACAGATGTCTCTAATTTTACGTCAAAAAACTAATTTCTTGTTTTATTCAGAAACTTGTTTTTGAATTTTACCTTAATTTCCGGAAATAATTTTTGGAATTATTAATTTCTTTTCAAACTAAAAAAGTGGGTTTTTTTGTTGAACGTGCTTGTGAAGTTTGTGAACATTGTGGTTGTGAAATTACGGAGTGTTTTACTTCAATCGCACGCGTCTCACCTTCTGCAAAGTAACAGGAATAACACATAGAGAGGGAGAAGATAGAGAATGAGAGAGACAGGAGCTGCATGATGATAATTGCTGAATTTTTGCATGTTTTCTTTTATTTTAATCTTATTGTTTTAAGGAAAAAAACCTATCTTTAAATTAATATCTGGCACTGAGGAGGTCCTCTATCCGTGGCCGAGACGTTTGTCATCGTTGTTTTAATTTATATATAATGCACGACTTTTAATTACATATAACCTTACGAGACGAATGCTAATAAAAAAATTTCTAACTAAAATTGAATAACTGGGTCAATTAAATACGACATAGTCCATGGTTTATAGAGGTTGGACTATAATGCAAGTAAACTTCAACAAAAAAAAACTTTTTTGATTTTGCCCTGGGTACATATTATAACTATAAAATGATAATGCAATTTTTTCGGCAAAGGAATCTGTTTATTCATCAAGGCTTAAACTTACAATAAAACTCCTTGACCCAACACAATTTTACCACGATTTATCTTTAAGAAAAACTCTAAACGGACCAAGACGAACCTTATAATTACATACTCTTTCTCAGGCTGTTAATTTACATTTTTCCTATTCTACCTGTTCTTTTACATGTTTTCAGTCACTAAGTTTACTTTCACTTCAACATCTTTGGAAATCGTCTTGGGCGATGTACTGTGTCACCCAAAAGTGCCATTCTGCGAAATCGAAAATTCCAGGCCGACACTTCCTTACTCTTAAAATATTTTTAAAAATCAATTTCTTTTTAGTACTCAACACACATTTTCGTTACGTTATTACCAATTTATATTAATTTCAAAATTCTTAAAAGTCATATTCGTTTACTCTGAATTAAATATTTTATATTTTCTTTTATGTATTTTTCTATCTAAGGTTGGTGACCCAAAATATGTTTTGCAAAGGTTGATGACTTTTTTAAAGTTTCAAATATATTAGAGTGACATAATTCTGGACCGTTTAATATGGGTCCTTCATCCTTTATCATTGCTGCAACCGCACTAATGTACATGTTTATTTTTGCCTATTCTATTATGATAATACAGATTGTTCTTCAGTTGACAAAGGCACACGGGCATTAAGACATCCTCTTTAGTAAATTGGTTTATGGTGATGGCGTAGAAGCATGGTATTCAGGAGAATAGGACATTCCGGTTTGTGAGCTAAAATCTGCAACAAGAAACATAGGTTTACATCTTGTTAAGGTAGACAAACGTATGTTAATGATTGTGTCACTTATTTACTGTTTTAGACATATTTTTAAAGATTCTGGTGCAAAAATTCATAATAGAATGTCCTCTCAGGCTGTCGATAAAGTTCAATGGAAGAAACTATGCGAACAAGTTTAATTTATGTAACTTTTTTAATTCTTAGACTTTTGTGTTACTACTGGACTGAAAAACTTATAGTGTCAGTCATGTCTTAGACCATCCGTCCGTTGCATGTTTTTCCCGTAAATCATATAGGACAGGATAGAATTGGATAAAAACTGACATGTTAATTACTATGTTAAATAGGCTAAAAAAAACCTTTTTTCGTAGGTACAGGTGGTTGAGTTCTGGACAAGTCACACGAGGTGAATCATCCCGGGGGAAACCTTCCCGCGATGATTCATCCCAGGATATAAAACCTCGAGGGTTGATTCTAATTTTTAAAAGTAAAATAAAACAACTCTTGCTTAATAAGAAGGCTCGGCTAGACGAACCATGAAAGAAAAATTCAGGTCAAGGCGCTATTAGACATCCCTTTTCCCATATACACATTAAAACTTTTAGGCTCTGATAATACTGAAAAAGTTTTCTTGAGAAATCACATTAATGCTTCGAGGAATTCATTTGGCAGAATACGTTGGTACAAGGATTTCTGAGAGATGACTCGTTACCCTGTTTCATTCAAAAATTTCTTCATTTTCTTGCCACCAAAGAGTGATGACTGCTCACAGAAGAGTAACTGGTCATATCTAAAACCCATTTTTTAGGCTAACATCTAATAAATAGGTTTCAGTAACTGGTCAAAAAAAAGTCACCTAAAGTGTTTAACCGCGGCTTCTCTTATCGACCATCTCTTTTTACATTTTTCTTTGCGTCCTCGGAATTTATGAGATACTTTCAAACAAAACTTTTTTTAATCAACAATTTACAAAATTGTATCCACTGCTAAACGACTACAGTACACGTATGGATAATTTTATTTTATATAAATAAAAATAAGAATTATATATACATTTATTACAGTGTCGAAAGAGTAAACGTTTGGAATCAGACCAATTTCAGACCCAGTCTATCATTTTCGAGGTCGTATGTCCAATACCCTTAGGATTGAGTTTTAACACAAAAAGTGTAATCAGAATTAGAAAATTGTACTTTAGAGTCTAGTACTACGAATGCGCTACTATCTGACAGAGAAGTTTACAAAAGTGTTACATTCTAATTGTTTTTAAGTTTTGGACAATTCTGGAGGTCCACGTTATTCAAATTTTATGACTTCAATTATTTTCCAAAACCGTTCATACGAAGGAGTAAGTGCTCATCGCGTATTTGTTGAATGAGTAAAATTTCTGATTAAAGAATGCTAGAAATTAACAAAAATAGTCAAAATGAATTTATGAGTCATATTTCTAATTCTTGGAACTTATGAGTCCTCCTTACAATTCGTCAACCGTATGAGGCTTTACACTTTACCGTGTTAAGTTTTTTATTAAGAGTTGCACGATTTCAAGAGTTGTTTATTAAAGAGTTGCACGATTTTATATGGTTCTTTATTGCACATTTTTCTTCTTTAATTTTATTTAGAATTATTCCTACAACGTAGTTTTAGTTCACCAAATTGTTTGATTCCGAAGTGTATCTGTAATATGTAATGAAATGAAATGGCCTAATATCATCTATAAATGAAAATGTGAAGTGACTGGGTAAAAAAAACTTTTTTTTTTGAATTTTATAGTATTGCTTAAAAAATAGATAATTTAGTTTCTGTAAATCCTTGAACAATTAAAAACAAAATTTTCAGACATAATATATACATTTTTCACCTAAATCTATTTTGTTGTAGTTGGTATTTTTAACCGATAAGACTTGCGAAACTCATTACTGCACCAAATGTTGACCGTTGTGGTACTGTATGTAAAAATGTTTCAAACTCAAGGACTTGGTATATCACAACCATTTTATAAACACACTGCAAATTGATTGTACAAAAAACAAGTTGACAAAAAAATCAAGGATAAAGTATTGCAACCATAGTATACTGAACAAAATATAATTTACACACGACTTTTTAATTCTAAAAAAGTTGCCTGCGTATCCTTAGAAACATGACTCATAAATTCATTTGAACCAATTTTTAGCAATTCCAAGCTTTATGCAACACGCAAACATTCGATGTTTACTTACCTTGTTGTATAAAATATTTGGAAAATAATTTAATTTCTAAATTTTGTGTAACGTAGCCCTCTATAATTGAACAAAATTTAAAAGCGGTCGGAATATAACACTTAAGTGACCTTCTTTGGCAGAAAGTTTTCTTATCTGAATAGGTGAATGACGACCTAAATAGTACCTATATAATGATAGCGTATAAAATCTGTGAGTAGATCAAAAATGTATAAAAAGGAATTTATTGTAATTTATGTATATTAAGACTGAAATTCACAACCCAATTTACTTTAAATAAATTTTTTTAAATTAATTTGAATTTAAAATTTTTTTAAATAAAATCTTTACGTACCAACCAGATTTTAAAGCAAAATTAAAAACACATGAATGGAAATAATGGTTAGTAATCGATAAACTAAGGAATCACACTTCTGTAAATCTTAAATCGAGCGTTGACTGTATGAGTTAAACAAAGCGGCTGAAACCACTATTAGAATATTACAACTATTTCCAAAAATATTGAGGTTACCTTCTTTTATATTCAGGATTCCAAAACACTTTGACATTGGTGCTTGTCTACCACATGGAGCTTCCTGGATTTCCTTTGCGGTCATTTCTGTAACCAAACGGCTGTGCATGTTGATTTTTACCCTCTTTCGAGAGTTAGATATTATTTTAAACAGTGCACGAAGTCGTCTATTATCGTACACTATTCCAAAGACTTCACCATCGGACGTTGATAATACAGTTTGCTCTTCAATTGGCACAGGCACAAGGACCTCCTGATCCGATTTAATTTTAATTTGTTTATCTAGAGGAAGAGCATATCTTCGAATTTCAAACCGCCGTGACGGATTCGTCTCGGGAATAAGCCGAATAAATTTGAGTTGTTCCAGTGTATATCTCAGAAAGTAGAAAGCAGAAAGACTGGCACGAGGAGACGGAGACCTCTCACGAAGTCGGGGCTCGGCATGAGGTGAAACCCTGCTTGAAGAACCCAGATCATGATGTCTGGTAGGAGAATAAGATATTTGGGAACGAGAGACATCAGGTCCAAGATTTGAAGTATGTGAGCTCAAATCTGCAGAAGAAGTAGACAATCATTTGTTGGCAAGTAATCATAAATTAATCATTGACTAGTGGGGCACAGCGAGAGAATAACGTATTGTCATTTTAGGTTAATTCAATCAAAATGATGATTGGATGATTGGATATTGGAAAGAAAGAATAAGATTTTGTAAATTGAAGAATTGGACAGAAAAATGCTTAAATAATCAAGAATGGCGGTGAATATATATATAAATTCAAATATTGATCAGTTTTCGATAATCCTATGTTACACAATATGTTAAACCAAATAAAAACCACCACCACTACAATATCCCCGCCAGTACTAACATTATGGAGAATACCTTTTTTTATATCTACGATCTCAAAACACATTGATAATGGTGAATTTTTGCCTAATGGAGTTTCCCGGATTTCTTCCGTGGTCATGTCTTGAACTGTACCGGTGTACATGTTTATTTTTGAACGTTTTGGATAGCCCGATATTGATGAATAAAATCCACGAAGTATTTTATTCCTCTCTAATATTGCCAACACATCTCCATCAGACGTTGATAATACTCTTTGTTCTTCGGTTGGCATATGCACAAGGGCATGGCGTTGTCCTTTTAGTTGAAGTTCTTTATCGTAAGGAAAAGTGTAGTTTCGAATTTCAAATTGTTTGGACGGATTATGATGGGGAATGAGCCGAATAAATTTAAATTTATCAAGTGTGTATGCAGGGAAGTATGAAGTAGAAGGACTGGCGCCAAGTTGAGGCTCGGCATGAGAAGAAGATCTGCTCGAAGATCCCAAAGCATAATGTCTGGCAGGAGATATTTCGGAACGAGGAACAATAGGTTCAGGGTTTGGAGTCTGTGAGCTCAACTCTGCAACAAAAAATGTAGATTGATAATTTCTTCAAATAATTAATCATATTCTGTTGAGTATAAATAAATTAATGTCTGGTATGGTGCAGCGAGGGAATAATGTATTTTCTTGTTAGTCTGATTCAATAAAAATTGTAAATCCCATAAATTAAAATCAAACCATATTACATAGTAAACGCGGTTTAAAATAAAAATAATCATTACCAAAGAAAAGAATTACTTCACCTTGATTTTTCATTTAAACAACAGTTTTTAGTTTTTCTTCAAATACGGCATTTAAACATTTTTTTTTAATTAAGCTAAGATTTATCTTGACTTTTTCTCTTAAAAGACATACAATGCAAATGTTTATCAATTATCGATAAACGTGTGAATGACACTTCTATAAATCTCAGATGGAGCGGTGACCATACAAGTTTATAAAAATTGCCGAAAAACTTATTGCAATGTTACCACCATTTCTAAAAAAAATCATGGCTACCTTTATCTATATGAAGGATTTCAAAACACTTTAAAATTGGTGCACGTTTGCCACATGGAGTTTCCCGGATTTCTTCTCTGGTCAGTTCCTCAACCGCACCGGTGTACTTGTTTACTTTTGCCCGTCTCTGGGCTCCATTTAGTGTTGTAAAAATTCCACGAAGTATTTTATTATCGTACACTATTGCAAAGACTTCCCCATCAGACGATATTAATATGGTTTGTTCTTCGGTTGGAATAGGCTCAAGGACATTATTTTCTCCTCTCAAATAAATTAATTTGTTGTTAGTAAAAGTGTATTTTTGAATTTCAAAACGCCTGGACGGATTCGAGTGGGGAATAAGCTGAAAAAATTTGTAATTTTTAAGTGTATTTTCAAGTAAGAATGGAAAAGAAGGACTGCCAGGAGGAGATATGGATCTGTCCTGACGAAAACGCTCGGGTTGACGAGAAGACCTGCTCGAAGAACGTCTTGCTGGTGCATCAGAGGTTTCAGAGCGAGGAACATCACGCCGAGGGTTTGAAGTCTGTAAGCTCAACTCTGCAACAAAAAATGTAGCTTTACATTTTCCTAAAATAGCCAATCGTATTTCAGTAATTATTAGTGAGGTCCTACTAATGTTTTGACAATAGCTTATTCCTGAAATTTTCAATTAATTCCTTTAAAACTGCTTGATAATTTATTTTTATTTCAGAGAACATGCCATGATTCGAGAAGTCCTATCTTATTTAATCCAAATGATTCCTACCTCGTTCAATAAACCTAAATAAAAGTTTTTAAAGGATTTATCATTTAAGTTAGATACTTTATGAAATAGATAATTTTAAAACAGTAGCATGAGAGATTAAATAATTTTATTTTGAAGGATGCAAACAAAATTTAAATAAAAACATTTAAAGCGTGCTATATAAAATGTAAATTACAGGTTCTAATTGTGAAATAATTTAATTAAAAAGGCAACAAATTTTAATAATTTCATATATAGAAATTATAATTTAAACAATTCTAATTACTCAAGGTTTGATAATTTTAATTTTAAAGAACTGATATTAGAATATTACATCATGAATTATATTTAAAAATTTTATTCAGATGGAAAGGGGACAATTTAAAAGTTAATTATTTTTTCCCAAGTCAACAAAATTTTGTAAATTAAAGAATTCCTTTGTGTAAAAGTTTAACTAGTAATTTAAACAATTTACAGATTTGATAAGTGGAAAATTAAAAAATTATTTAAAAAATCTGCCCGCATTGGGGGTATATTCTCATAGAGCGCGGCTCACTTCGCTCGCAAGTTTGAGCGCGCGTAAATGTAGATTTTCTTAACCACCTCAATATAAATAAAAAACGAACAAACTAAATTTTCAACTCTTGTTCGGGTAAACTATTTTTGTTGAATCTTAGTTTTTCGTAACTTTTGTCGTTTTTCCACAATTTCTTTATTTTGATTTTCAATGTTCTTTTATACGAATATAACAAAAAGTAAGCTTCCTATTAAAAAGTAATTACTAAAAAATTGTTAGATCCTATTTAGGATCACGTTTCCAGTTCATTCACCATTCTTTTGTATCCTGCATAGTTTGACCACAAAATGGAAGTTTTGATTTTTTATTATTCTTTGTGCAATCAAAATTTGAATTTTCAATTTTTTAATAAAATCCACAAAGTTTTTATGATATTCTTGTAGGGCTTTCAATAATCAATTTTTTCTTCACGTGATATTCGATTGATTTTAAAAATCTTGAAAACGTTATAACTTTGAGAAGTTTCTTTTTATCGAAAAAAGTCATCAGTATAAATTCTTTGGCTTTCTCAGAACTATAAACAGCCGCACATATAGTTTAAAAATATTAAAAATGATCTTAAATTTTTTTCGAAAAGATCCATTTGATCCGTTAATTTTTTCGAGAGTTATCGTGTTTATGGACGGTCGGATGAACGGACAGATTTTCGGATGGACAGACAGACAGATGCCATCTTAAAAACTCATATAATTTTATTATTTATATTTTTAGTTTTTCAAAGTTTAATAAGCAAATGTATTATTGGGGCATATGTCAAGTAAAAAATTCTTATTCTATGATTCACTTTTTAAATGGGAACTTCATGATAATTTCATCAAAATTCATAATAACTTGATAGATTCCATCATATTTTAAACAAATTCAATTAACATATGCATTATTTTTTAATTTTTCAACCAAAATCATTTTAAAAATATTAGAAAAGTCGAAAAACTTGAGATTAATGCAATTATTTATTAAATTTATTTATAATATTAACAATAATAATCTCACGAAGAAATTTCTTTATCATTATATTTTTTTATCCAAATTTCTTGCAAAAGAAGAATTAGAAAATAATTTAGAAAATGTTTTTTAAACAAATAATTTGTTTGGAATAGATTTTATATTTATTATATAATCTTAAAGCATATTTATCTTATGTTACTCTATAAAATTTAGGTAATTTGAACATAGAAAAAATTCTTTTTTTTCGGTTATATTAATTTATTTATATAACAATTATAAAAGAGATACTTCGGGTTTTAATCGTGTATAAAACTACGAATTTTATAATACTACTAATTAATAATTAATAATATTAATAATATAAAAAATTTAGAGCCTAATTAAAAAAAAATATTACGATTCTTT
>JAAAKG020011229.1:0-20999 GCA_010014905.2 Druon quercuslanigerum | reverse complement strand
CGGATTTTGAATACTTAAATCAATACGAATCGAACCCCGCTTTCGGTTTTCTTCGTCATTTTTGTCGCATTCAGATTTGCTTCATGAACACTGTGAGAGCGATCTGCTTCTGCAACTATGTACCTGGCTATCTCAATAAGTGCAGGTTTCCGACTATTCTCTACACAGTTTTGATGCAACGTACAGAAGGCCTGCTCTATGAAAAGCTTTTAAATTGCTTAAGTAGCAGATGTAATTTTTTCACGTTCACTGACCTCTACTCAGTTCTATAAAGTCCTGTTGTTGGTTTGTTAAACATACTATTTTGTCGTAGATTAAAGGGTTCAGTAGAAAAGAAACGTTTTGCAGTAGGTGCTTTTGGGTGACTAAATTAACAATTACCTGTCTAATTTTATTTTTGTAAAATATACCTTAAATAAAGCACCAATGTCCGCTAATATGCTGCCCTAGGACATTCAATAGTTGTGCTGCATTATGTTCAGCTTCAATGAAATCGATTGATGTTTTACATTTCTATGAAAGATATTGAGCATAGTCTTGTTAAAAAGTTATTTGCGAAAGTTTCTACCTGCTGCTTTCTTGATCTGACCTTTAAGGAGTGAGTGTTCGAGATAAATAATGTTTCAAATTTTTCCTTATCCTTGAGTTTCAAGACGAGACCACGTATTTGAGCAGCCTTTTTTGCTGCTTTCTATCAAACAGCTCAAATGCCCACTTCTTCGTGTTTTCTGACCATTTCAAAAAGATACGCCTATTTCACGACTTGTCCAACTAAAGAAACTACAAGTCAATAAGTTGCCTGAGCTCGTTGTCCAGGATCTTCAAATATATTCTGAACAAAAGTATTCCATAGTGAATTGGACCTGCATGCGGAGGTATATGAGAAAAATGTACTTTGGGAAAAATTGTAGCAGGCTCGCTAGAGAACTTACTAACTAACAGGCTCGTATGCAAAGTCGCAGCATACAGCCGGAACTACCTTTCGATGTTCTAGAATGAGAATGGAAAAGTCTTTTACTCAATGTGTCGTAGTCTTATCTTTTGAGAGATGCATGGAAAGATTGCTGACCGTTGTGTAAACTACATCTCATATCTCATTTCTAAATTATTGTATCTCAACGTACAGCGGTGTTCAGGTCCGGACCTGAATATTATCGATATAAGTGTTATAAGCACATTAATACGGGAAGGCATTCTAATTTGTTACGCAATAGCCAAACCCACGTGCCAAAAATTTATCAATGCACTCGTGAGAATAACTACAATAAAATTTTAATCAATCTTTATGATGTAGTGTAATTATGTGTTATTTTTTAATTAGAAAGATTCCATTTTAGAAACAGTACTTTTCTCACATATGAAAAACCACTGCTATGCTTCAAGATGACGTGAAGTTTGGCCCGTCTTTTAGTTTTCGTCTTCTTATCGTAAATAAAAATTTCAGTAAAAGTATCATAACGCTGTAATAGTGTTAAGACGTCACCATCTAAAGTTAATAAAACAATTTGTTTTTTGATTAGCACGTGCAAAAAACGGGTATCACTGATTCTAATGTTTAGCGGTTCATTGATGAAGCTGCCAGGATTGTAATGTGAATGCAAATTCGCGTTTATCAGGTCACGTCTATCAGGACAAGAAAGCATTATAGGGGCAGCTAAAAATCTGAAAGGAGGTGCCATGAACCTGCTTAGAGGAGACCTGGACCTATCGTGAGCAAGATGCTCAACAGGAACAAGAGACCTCTCAGGTTAATGACGTTTTTTAGAAAAGAAAGAAGGTTCGCCGCGAGGAATCCCAGAAATAGGTTCGCCATGAGGTAAGCAGTCGAACTGCTAACTTAACTCTGCAACAAGAAAGAGATGATTAGATGTTTTCTAAGACAGTTTTTCATGCCCCATTAGAATTAGAAATATTGAGAGGCTAGACAGATAAAAAAATGTCAAAACTTTTCTCTGAATATGATGCGCTTTGATAGAAATAGTACTAAAAGAACACGAGACATGTTTAGTGGTCGCTATTCAAATTTGAAACGGACATGCAAGTATGAGAAAAGCGGTTTTTTATTTATCAAAGTGGTATAGTTTTTAGAAATAAATTATATACTTACCCTAATCTTATCACTGCTGTTTCTATCACTTTAATGTGTCATTTTAAACTAGTCTATTCTATAAATGAATATCCCCTGTAAGACGCTTAGCTATTCAATAAAGATACAAATGATTGGTTTTTAGTTTTTAGAGACACTGATAGATATTTTTATTTGTCAAGTATTTAAAATGCTACGCTATGAGAGCAATCTCATAACGTGTCAGATAGAGCTTTAGAATACAATTTATAGAAGAAAATTTTTGTTTATTTTCAACTGTCAACATTATTCTTATATTTTACGCTATTACTTTTACTTGCATTAAAGTTATAGTTATTCACACATAAAAAAGATTTAAATACAAAATATTACTGGAATGCACTATTGTTATAAAGAATTATGACGCTAATTTTTGGTACAAAATTACATCCACACAGAATTGTAGAGATTTCTGCCAATATCGATTAAACTACCCAATTGTCCAGGGTACTAGAGTACCAGGTACTGTAATATATATTATACGAGAACTTTTTAAAAATTTAAGTTGTGTGAATAACGACAACCATTCTAAATGGTAAATCGATAAACCGTGTGGTCCGAATCGCGCTTCAAGTAGTTTAGCGCGTATTCTAGAAGTACCTTTTTAAACGCTATATTTTAATTCCTGAGCCTAAAACTTGAATTTTTCAAAAGACAGTTAAATATTGAAACAAGAAAAATGAAATTTCAATCTAATGATAGTTATTTGTTATTCTCATTTGTAGCATGCTGGTGACAGCAAAAGTGTATTTTCGAACATTCTATGTGGATTCTTTATAAGGAAAACCGGATAAGTCTAAGTTTTTCAAATTGACATCCCATTCCATAGATCCCATGCCATAGATCTGCCAGGAGGACACCCGGAACTGTCACGAGCAGGATGCTTGGCAGTAAAAAGAGATCTTACGGCTGAATGATGTCTTTCAGAAGAGGAAGAAGCTACGCCACGAGGAATATCCGGAATATGTTTGCCAGCAGGTAAACAGTCGAATTGCGAACATAATTCTGCAACAAGAAAGAGATGATTTTATATTTTAATATAGTTTTCCTGAATTAGTGGCAATATCGAGAGGCCAGGCTGATGATATGAAAGAAATTTTCACTTGGAAACTTCTTGAAAGCTTAAGCAGCAACATAAATGCAAAATTATTCAGTCAGGTTCCTGTAAAGGTTTTATTTTGTAAATTTCTCTCCGAATATTATGAGGTTCCATTAACATGTTTAGAAAACACGCGACTGAAACTGTTTTTTCTAAGGCTGGACATTTACAAGTCTCGACGAATTTCAGGTCTCTTAAAGAAATGAAACTGAGTTTCAAACATTCAGTTAACTTAATTCAGCACTTATTGGCACAGGAAGAGATAAAAAGCCAAGTATTTTAAAGGTGTGAGTCCTTACGCATATTGTCAGAATGATGTGAGGTTTAGCAAAGAAAATAGTAAAGAAAACAGTTTGGAACTAGTAGGTCTTTAAAAATCAATTCACTTTATTTTTCTGATATTGCGATAGATTGCATTTTCTATAAAATAGTAGTGTATTTAAAAAAAGACGACGAATTTTTAGCAGAGTTGCCAACTTTCCTATTAAGAAGGTAATATTTTTTATCAGACTTAAGACCTTTCTAAAAGCAAATCCGAATTATTAAAACAAAGGTATTTTTAAACCATTAAATAAATCTTTAAACAAATAAATTTTAAAACAACGTCGTTTGAACTTCATACTGAAATGTTTATATTTTTCATTTAAAAGGTGCAATTTTTCTTAAAGCAGATAAGGTTTTAACCTCTTTTGCTTTACTTCAGTTTTACATATCTTTTGATTTGATGAAGAATAATATTTTAGCTTACACGTCGTTTACATACTTCACTTGAAAATACCATGCCATTGATGTTCTATGCCCAACCCTAAATTCATTGATTTCTTCACTGGTCAACGCGGTAATGATGCTACTTGATATGTCAATTTTTGCCCGTATTTTATTTTTAGTATTCTTATCATAAATATAAATTCCAGCAAGTGTATCATATTGCTTTAATATTGCTAAGACATGGCCATCCAATGTTGATAAAACAATTTGTTCGTTGGTTGGCGCAGACACAAAACGTCTATTACTCATTCCTATTTTCAGTAGCGTGTTGACAGGAAAGGTGTATCTTCGAAGTATGAATATTCGGTGTGGATCCTTTTTAAGAATAAGCCGAATAAATCTAAGTTTTTCAAGGCCACATCCAATTCCGTCGGGAGAAGGAAGCCTTGTAGTTGGGACCATGAACCTCGAAGGGGGCGGCTTGGACCCGCCCGAACGAGACCTGGACCTGGAACGAACAGGATGCTCTGCAGTAGGAAGTCTCGTCTCAGGTGAGTGGTTTCTTTTAGAGGAGGAAGAAGGTTCGCCGCGAGCAAACCCAGGAATAGGTGCGCCATTAGGTAAGCAATCGAACTGCCAACTTATTCCTGCCACAAAAAAGAGACGATGTTTTCTAATATAGTTTTTTGTAAAAAAGTGGAAATATTGAAAAGAAAGGCAGAGGAAAGAAGGAAAATTTTACATTGAGAACTTCTTGAAAGCTTGTTCAGCAATATGAAGAGAAAATCCTTTAAGAATCTTCCTTTAAACGATTTATTTTCAAACTTATCTTCTGTTATGATGCGTTTTAATAAAAATACTAGAAAAAAAACACGAAACTTATCTACTGGTCGGTAGGCGACTTCATAACGGGCCTACGGGAACATAGGAATACTATACTAATGAAATATAATTGTCAGGAGAATCGGATTTGTGTCGAGAGGGTTGTACGAACAAAAGCAGTTTGAAAAGAGGCTTAGCAGGAATTTTACCATTCAGTCTTATCCTCCTTTGGTTGCAAAGCTTAAAGATTTATGCTCACCTATGAACAAGAATGAAGAGATTGATGTTTCACAAAAAAACTATGTTTATCATTACAACCCGAAATTATATTGTGACAACAAAGAGCATCATCTTCCAGAGGGGCATCTTTTACATACTTCGTCGAAGATGCCTTATCTGATGCCCGCATCAGAATGATTGAAATATCTTTAAGAGATACAGAAGACAGATTAAATTTAAGGGAGAATTTAATGTAGACAAGTGAGACTGTCGTTCCCGAGGATGTTAACCTGGTATTTAAGAGCTTATATAGGATACATCAGTGGTAAATTAGGCTCGCTCAAACAGGTACAGGAGTCTTTCTCGACAGATTTATTCTTCCAATCTGTCGGTGTGGATAAGGGTACCTATGATTGAATTCCTTCCCTTCAATCTTTGTCCCTCATCTTTGTCGCTTCTACCATGTACTTTAGAAGTGAGCTGCGTCAAGATCATCTGGTATATTCAGTCAAAATGATGGTCCTTGGTCTCGGGAAATGACGGGAAATGATGGTCTCGGAGACTTAAAGGTATCACTTGTCCGTTAACTCAAACTAAATAGTCGTATGGCAGAAATAAGCCAATGCACCTGCATGATTGATGCAAAGAGCCCCCCATCTTTAAATCACCCTGCGTCCTCAAGATAGACGAGAGTTTTGTCGGCTTATCGTTTGTTGCTAATCCATTTTATACCTAAATATTATTATATTATTTTAATATTATCACACTCACCAATATAATTGAGAAAAATGGCCAAGATCAAACAGAGAATGAAAACAGTCTTCATTATCTTGAGCAGAGTAAAAACTTTTTAATGTACATAATACTATAGAATTCGGCCAGAGTGTAACTATTGATTATTTCAATGTGTTATAAGAGATTATGTGGCGTATCTTATGTAAATTTTATATGTGATAACGGTTATAGGCGACAAGCCTGTACTTCTCAGATATTTAAATTTCACTTGTCTGTTTGCCAATGTTTGCCTCATGCAAGAGTTTAATGTAATTACCACTTTTATGATTTCCTACGATAATTATTCAGGCTTTCTGCGATTGAGAATCAAGGTTTAACAAATAGATTCTTTTATTAAAATATCTTATTCATGATAATATTTTATTATTTTTTGTTTATTATTTTATAATAGTTCCATTTTTAGCTTCCGCTTTTGGTCACGAAAGTAAAGGACTATTTTTACGGAAATTTTAGCAGATGTAGCCACAGCTATAAGAAATTCTAATTTATACGTTTTTAGAAAACAATATTCACTTGCGTTACTTTACACCCAGAACGCATAGACTTTTATTTTTGAAGTATAAAAATAAATTAAACTTGCAATTTTTAACAATAAGTAAATATTTCCAATATTTATTAAGAATTTGGAGTTTTTGTGTAATTCAATTTTTTAAAAGCTTAAAAATATTTAGAAGAAGTCACTGGTTTTCTAAAGATTTGAACAAATTGTCATCGGAGATTGTATTAAAATTTAAAACGTTTTTTAACTTATCAAGGAAATCAAAATATTTTGTTTTTTCTAGTAGCTTAAGGGAAAAGCCCGCGACTTACAACAATTCTTGATTTCTCTATTTTCTCGAATAGTGAAACAAATCTTCAATGATTGCTGTAAATTCTTCAAAAAATTAAGTTTCTCTACTTTTTATTTCATTTTTCTTATTATTTTATTAGGTTATTTAAAGATTATTAGTAAAATGTTACTATTATATGTTATACAGGGTGGACCATTTTAATATATCGCGGGAAATACTTTAGAAAACAAGTCAGATACGGAAAAATGTTTTAGCCAAAAGTTGTAGGAGAAGAAGGGGGACATAGATTGGTACAAAAGACCTTGACCTTGAAAGCAATTGTGAAGGTTATTTTAAGGTCAACGTGATTTTTTTAAATGGAAACCCCTAATTTTAATCTCGGATTTGATATAGCTCGCTATGTCAAATTCACCTATTTAACCTTTATCTTACCTTGTAACAACCTTGACCAATACAACATCTTATACGTGAAATTTTTTGCTCTTTTTAAATCCAGGAACAAAGTTAAGGGTTTCAATTTAAAAAAAATCACTTTGACCTTCAAATAACCTTCGTAATTGCTTCTAAGGTCAAGGTCTTTTGTAGCAATCCATGTCCCCCTTTTCCTCCTAAAACTTTTGTTTGATACATTTTTCCGTATCTGAATTGTTTTCTGAGATATTTCCCGCGATAGATTTAAATGGTCCACCATGTATATCCAAAGTTATTTTCATCTTTTTAAAGTTTTCTCTGATGACAACTCTCCTAAATTAATAAAAAGCAATTTTTTTAAAAATAAATTTTTTATGTACAAAAAAGAACAATATTTTGCAATTCTTTACTAAATTAGTTTAGCATCAATTTGCAATAAAAAATGAATTTCCTACTAAAATAACGAAATAGTTAATTTCTTTAGTAAAAAATTAATTTTAAACTGATAATGACGAATTTTTAACGAAATAGAGTAATTTCAAACTTAAAAATATAAAGAAAAGTAAAAGTTATACTAAATCTTCAAGAAAAAATATGACTTTCTGACAAAAAAGACGAATTTGAACTTAAATTATGAGTTTTGCCTTCAAAATAATAAATTCTTAACAAATTGGTTGAACTTCGAACCAAAAAGATATACTTTTTACCAAAAAAGACAAATCTTTAACAAAAAGTATGAATGTTCACCCAGAAAGATACATTTTTTACACTAAAAAACACATTTTCAATAAAAATTGTAAATCTTTTCCCCCAAAACTGAAATTTAAACTAAATAGTTGAATTTTTAACTAAATAAGGATTCATTTCCCACCAAGAATGGAAAATTTTTATTTTTACTTATGGAAAATAAATTAAAATTTAAAAAAAGAATTTTAAAGGAAATAGTTCGATTTTTAATAAACAAAGAAAAAATAATTTCTATCCAAAAAATGAATTTACAGGAAATAGTTTAATCAATTTCACCGCCACACAGAAAAAAATATTTTTTCTGATCTGGAGGTCACACCATGTTTACCATAAATTTATTTATTTATAATGTTATATATTTATTACAGATCACTTTTTAATCAATTGTTAAATAATTAAATTTACGTTTAAAAAATTAATTTTTAATTAAACAAAGAACAAGTTTCCAAAAAAACACTATACACAAAAAGATTTGTTACCATCATACACTATTTCTAATAAAATACAAGTATTGTAAAAAAGATATATTTCGAGTTGCAATCGTGTACAAAACGACGAACTTTTGCTGACGTTCCGGGAACATTTTCAATTAAAAGAATTGTTTAACCTTAAAAACCAATTTTTAAGAAAATAGTTAAATTTTCAAGATGGAATAGTTTTATCCTTAATATTTATAATTTCATATATTTCATAAAGTTTAAATATGTTTATATTTTTGATTATCTTAGCAGGATTTTTCAATTAAAGTTCAAAGCATTGACGGCTGTCATTTTGTTTTTGTGAATTCTCTTTTGGTAAAGCTCCTTCGACTTTAGCGAACACATTTAATGACGGAAAAATTGATATCATATTAATAAATTTTTATTATTATTATTATTTATAATATGTATTGGTATTAAAACGAAAGTATTTTTATGCTCTTATTTTTACAAAATTAAAAGTGTGTTGCCTATTTAAAAAAATGTTATGAAACATTTTATTGCAACTTGTGTCATTTTTTCATATATTTAGTTTCATTTATTTTTAATGTTACTTTTTGTTCATTGGAATGTTATTCTAGTTTGCATTGTTTTCTGAAAAAGTTAACTTTTTATTTTTACATATTTTTATAAAAAGAGTTTATCACAAAACTTAAACTGTTTTTTAATTAAACAACTTTTGTCTTTTGTTTTTTTCGTCTCTTGTGTTTTTGTACCAAAAATTCAAATTGTTTATTTTTAATTACATTTTTACGATTTAAAGATTATCGTTTGAAACCAAAACTATGCGTCCTATTAAGAGATTATCCATGAAAAATTTGTAAATACTTCTCGGAAGAGAAACTTTTTTCTATTCATTTTTCTTCCTGGTTTGTACCGTTTGTTAAAAATTTAATTCCTGTATTTTCAATTTTGTTTACTACTTTTATTAGTGTACAATTTTTGTATTTTCATCTATAATTGCATCTTGCATGGTTTGACCGCAAAATGTAATTTTTTATTTTTTCTTACATTTTGTGATCAAAATTTAAATCTTTAAATCTTTAAAAATTGTTTTTAAATTTTGAAAACGCTCTAACTTTTGGAATTTGTATCAAAAATGGCTAACTGACTAAAACAAAAACTGCGCATCCTATAAAAAAATGATAAAAAATTTGTAGCTCTTTTTTAGATAAACAAGTTTTGACGAATTGTTTTTTTTAAAGCTTGTGCTTTTAATCAAAATTTTTATTTTTATTTTTAATTTTTTTTTTACGGCTGAAAACAAAAACTACCTTGTTTCGTGTCTTGCATCTTGTTGTTTCATTATTTTTTGTTTTACCAAATTTTCAATTTTTAACTTTTTGACAAAATTAAAAAAGTTGCTTTAATCAAAATGCGCTACCTCCGATAATTTTTTTTCTGTATAAAAAAGTAAAAAGGAAAAAGGGTTGTTTTTAAATCTTTCATAAATCTGATCAATTTTTCGAAAGTTATCGTGCCTACAAAACACAGACTACAGACTACAAATAACAGACTGCAAATTACAGACTACAGACCACAAATTACAGACTACAGATTCCAGACTACAGACGACAGATTACAGATTTTAGATTACAGACTACAGACTATAGACTATAGAATATAGACTACAGACTACAGACTATGGATTACAGACTACAGACGACAGATTACATATTTTATATTACAGATTACAGACTATAGACTATCGAATATAGACTAAAAACTACAGACTATGGATTACAGACTACAAAGTACAGACTACAGACTACAGACTTTAGACGACAGACTTCAGACTTTAGACATCAGACTTCAGACGACAGACAACAGACTACAGACTGCAGACTTCAGGGAACAGACTACATACTGCAGACTACAGACTACAGACAGGCAGACAGAAACCTTCGTAAAATTCTTTTTTTTTACTCAGTGGTCTCAAAACCGTGGAGATTTGATGAAAACGGACAAAGCGAAATTTTACATGAAACCAATACCTTCTCATTAGGATGAGAATGTTAAAGTTGTTGGTAATGGTGAAAAAATTATTAGTACTCACAATTTTTCACTGTTTTTTTTTTAAACATATTTTTAGGCTAAGGTCTAAATTGTAGGCTGAAATATAAAAAAAAATTGTAAAGCAACTGTGTTTGAAGTAACGTGAGAAATATTAAACACTTCTGTATCCCGTTTTTCCCCCGTTTTAGATATCCACAGCAGTATAAATTACCATGTAAAAAGTAGAGCATTAACGTAGGTTGCTATGAATTTAATGCCATTAAATGCAGTTGAATGAGCGTATCAGTTAAATGCCATGCATTGTCTTCAATGATCGAAGGTATAGAGTGGAACCAATGCCGTTCAATGTCGTTGAATTACGAAATAAGTCGAATGCTATTTAATGCTTTTCTGACCGAATGTATTGCATATAATCGATGAACTCGAATACCCTTGAATAACTATGCGGGCAAAAACGTAATTTGTTTAGATTTATATGCATTAAAGAGTAACACTTTTTTCAATTCGATACAATACACTTTAATGCTCTCCTTTTCACAGAATTTACGTCTGGCAGCTTCTATCGACTTTGAAAGAAATTAAAATCTAATTATTTTCGCGGCCTTCAATGAGGATTCAAACGAAGGACAGAAAAGGTCTTTTGAGTGGTGTAGCTTGTGTCAGAAATATAAAATTGATTCATGAAAATATCGTGCTCAATAGCTATGGGCAGTGCTGTTCTTATGGGTCTTAGATGAGCTACCGGCCCGATATTATCGTTAAAGTTGTCTTTCGGACATTCATTATAGATGAGCCTTTCGTTTTACAAACTTTCCTCTCCAATCTAAGTTGTTTCAAAGTATCAAAAGGCAGCCAATCAGGCTTCGATCGTATAGACGATCAAATACCTCAAGTTTTTATTTCATACATTCGTCGTGGATAGAGCTTCGACATTCGTCTTTAATATCTCTAGATAATTCATCCTTAAACGAGAACTCAGACATAAGCCAGCCAAGTAGAATAAAAATGATTCTACTCTGTTTCTATTTCTCTTTCTCTATTTTCATTACCTCTTTACTATTTAAATTTGCAGCAGGCTTAGCTATATAATATTATGTCAAATTGTACATTTTTATTAACTCCTTTAGATTTCTAATATAAGCCTTAATTTTAATTTAAAAATGTCGAAAACGATGTAAGTAGACTTAAGATCCTGAAAGAGCTGCCACTAGATTGCTTGTGCTACTCCGTGTGCGGCCACACTTTTAAACTTTTCTGTGATCCACTAATGGTAACCTTCTGAGGTAACACAATACAAAAACGTAAAGCGAAAACCTCCTTGTTCTTGAAACAAACTTCAATCCGGTTAATTTAAAGAATGCAAACGTTGGCCCAAACATCATCGGTTGATCCTTTACATTTCTGTGAAGGATGCTGAGCAAATGTTTGTCAAGAAGGTGTGCTAGCTACTGATATTCAAACTGATTGCCACAGTAGCATCTTCAGCTTTTTTGTACATTACCGCTGAATTATCCACTTGTGCGTGTTTCTTGATCATGTTAAGAAGGTTCACCAATTTCACGAATTGCTAACTGAAGGAGCTACAGCTCAATAGCTTGTGTGAGCACATTGTGCAAGATCTTTCGGCCATCCTAAACCAGAGTATTGTTTGTAGAATGGGACCTGTGTGTAGATATATGTCAGAAAAACTTGGTCTACGATAAGTGTATCAGGATTTCGAAAGAACCAACTAACTAAAAGATGCATGTTTAAAGACGCAACATCCAACCAGCACTAGCAGTCGATAGCCTGAAATGGCGATTCAAAAGTTTTTTATTCAACCTCTCATAGCCTTATCATCTGTGAAATGCATCTAGCGGTTGATGCTTCTTGGGTAAACTACATCTACAATCTCATTTCGATATAATTGTGTCACAACGATCAGCATCTTTATGATCCACACCATGAGCTCCTCTTCTTTCGTATTACATTTTTGTTAGCATCCAATTCACCTAGGTACCTCGGTGCTGACACTCAAGAGAGATCAGTATGCACTTCGGAATGGCATAGGCTGCCAAGGTTCATCTAAAGCGAAAATGAGTTACTGGCATTTCTTAGGTTCTTAAGCTCATCGATATAAGTGTCATTAAACACATTACCACTAGATATACCAGTCTATACATAGGCGTGCCTGAGCGCCACATTCAGGACTCAACCGCAGTAAGTGCAGTCAGAACAAGTGTATCTTCAAAGTTCGAATATCCGGTGTAAATTCTTATCAGGGACAAGCCGAATAAATGGAAGATATTTAAGTCTACATCCAATTTTGTGAGGAGAAGGAAGCCTTGTGGTTGGAGGTAAGAACCTGCTAGAAAAAGCAATTAACTGCTAGGATTGTTATGAAAATGCAAATTCGCATTTATCAGCAAGTTTTCATGAGGAGAAGTAACCATGGTTAGGGCAGCTTTATATGTGGAAAAAGGCGCTATGGACCTGTCCGATGGAGACCTGTAACCGTCACACCTAGACGCGTTCCCGGTGCTCGTCAATAACAGAAAAATTATTGAAATCACCAAAGTTGCATAGATTAACATAAGCGAAAGATGTTCCAATATTCTACTAGGAACAAAAAAATTTTTTAGTAAACAAATTATTCATTGAAAGAATGTTTTCTACGATTTTTCATAATTGTACGTTTTTTCAAGTTATATTATAAGAAATTTAAATGCTAACAATATTATATTTTTAAAATTTTCTCTTAAGATTATAATTATTTATAGTATAAAAATATGCATAATTCAGACATTTGTCGACAGAAAAATTTGTTTTTACCATGTCAGACTTTTTATTAGTATCTGTATAATGAACTCAGCTACGTTCATAGTGAGTTAATAAATTTTATCATTTTTTAAAACAAATTGAAAAAAACGTATAATTATGGAAAATCGTAGTCAAAATTTGTTCAACAAATAATTTGTTTATATTTTGTTTTGCATATGGTCTTATATTTTTAAATATCTCTAACTAATATTACTCGATGCAATTTAGGTGACGTTAACCATTTTCCCGTTATTGATGAGCACCGGGAAAGTAACACAGAAAAATGATGATTTATTTCGTCATATTTATTTATTAATAAAAAAAATGAAATTCAGTAAATATTTGTGGACTGTACGTTATTTTAAACTAAAAAAGTCTAATTTTATGCAATAATTATTCAGGTATATTGCGATTAAGAGCTATTTTTGAAGAAATTTTTGTACCAATAGTAGCATTTTCAGTTCTTTTTTTCGGTCTAAAGGTGATCCCATATTACGCTTTTTTGGCTATAAACGTTCTTTTTTGTTTGATTTTTTTGGATTTCGAAAATGCTATAACTTTAATAATTTTTGTTTTATTTTTGAAAAATCAGTGTGTTATTCGTAACAAGAAAATAGTTAATTAGTGGCAATATACATTTTTTAAACTAAATTACTGTAGATGCTATATTGACTTCAATAACAAAGTATTTTACGAACATTTTAAGTAAATTGTATAATAATCTTAGACCATATCTGACAGTCCACATAAATTAAAATCAATATTGAGCCAAGAATACATTTCCTACAACGTTTTTCATAAAGATGGACTTAGTAATACGTTGTTAATGCTTTGTATCGAACAGCTCGAAAGCCCACTTCTTTGTGTTTCCCGACCATTTTAAGAAGATACACCTATTTCACAACTTGTCCAACTAAAGAAGCTACATGACAATAACTTGTCTGAGCACGTTGTCCCGGATCTTTAAAACTATTCTGAAAAAAAGTATTACTTAGTTAATTGGACCTGTATGCGGAGGTATATAAGAAAAATGTGCTTTGATAAAAATTGTAGCAGGCTTCCGAGATAACATGCTAACTAACAGGCGCGCATGCAAAGAAGCAGGATCCAGCCGGAACTACCTTTCGATGTTCTGGAATTAAAATTGAAAAGTCTTTGACTCAATGTATCGTACACTTATCTTTTGTGAGATGAGTGGAAACTTTGATGACCGTTATGTAAACTACATCTACTATCTGATCTCTAAATTATTGTATCTCAATGAAGAGCGTGTTTCAGGTCCAGACTAGGAGCTCCCCTTCTTTCGTATTACGTTTTTGTTACTATCTCTATTATTAAACAACTCACCTAGATATTATCGATATGAATGTTATTAGGCACATTAATAAGGGAAACAATTATTTATATATAGGCGTGTCAGAGAGCCGCATGTAGGACACATCCGCAGTAAAGGTAGCTCTGCTAAGCAAATGCAAGTTACTTCTAAGACGGATTTTGACTTTCAATCTCTTTCCTGAAAGTCAAAACCACGTGATTTTTTTAAATATTACAAAGCACCCCTTTGCTTCAGGATGACGTGACGTTTGGCTATCTAAATAGAAAACAAACGGACGACCGTACTAAAATAATAAGATAATTATATAAATTCGAGCAATCCTTACGCCAAGCTTAAGGATGATGTAGGGTTTAGCAAAACAAACATTTTTTATTTACATTAAATTTTTTATTTTAAAAGCGGAATACTTAAGAAGACTTTTAAATAAAAATAATAAAGTTTTAACCATAAAAGAATGATTTTAACATAAAAGATTCAAAAGCTTTGATCTGATTTCAGGTGGACATGAAAATACCACGCGATTGAGTATCTGGGCCCAACCATAACTTCATTAATTTCTTCGCGGGTTAATATGGTAACCGTGCGGCTTGATATGTTTATTTTTGCCCGCCTTTGACGCAACTCCTTCGTATCATAAATATAAATTCCAGAGAGTGTATCATAACGCTGTAATATTGCGAAGATGTCTCCATCCAATGTTGATAAAACAATTTGTTCGTTGGTTGGCGCAAACACAAAACGATTATTACTCGTTCTGGTCTTCAGTGGTGTGTTGACAGAAAAGGCGTGTCTTTGAAGTTGGAATATCCGTTGCGGATTATTTACAGGAACAAGACGAATAAATTGAATATTTTCAAGTCCACATGTACTTCCGCCAGGAGAAGGAAGCCTTGTGGTTGGAGCTATGAATCTAGAAGGAGAAGCGATGGACCTACAAAGTGGAGACCTAGACCTGTCCCGAACAAGATGCTCTGCAGGAACAAGAGCTCTTTCAGGTGAATGATGTATTTCAGAAGAGAAAGAAGCTTCGCGGCGAGGAATCCCAGGAATAGGTTCTCCATTGGGTAAGCAGTCGAACTGCTCACTTAACTCTGTAACAAGAAAGAGATAATTAGAAGTTTTCTAAGTTGGTTTGGCATTAATCAGAAGCATTATTAAGTATATGAACAGTGGAAAGGAAAGTCGTATTTTATTAAGAACTTCGTGAAAGCTTGTCCAGCAAAACAAACTTTAAAGTAATCTTTACTATAAATTAATAGTCCATGTAAGGCAGTGAGTTATGCAATAAAGTTAAATATTATTGTTGCTAGTATTTGTGGACCTAATCAAATGCATTCAATTTAACCCTTGCTACTCTACTCTCTAGGTCAGTGGGTTCAGTCGGGTGGAATGAAGGTAGCCCTTTTCGATATTATAATTGAAAGTGTAGAGAACGAAGTTTTTGTTTTTTGATAGTCGCGGACAGTCATGTTCATTTGTGAAGCATTTAAATGCTTGCAATGACGGAGATGTCATCATGTATCAGATGGAGTTATAGATGCTGGTATGCAATTTTTTTTCTTTCGAGAGCCTGGATTGACTACCGAAAAGCATTCGATTTAGTCTTGCATGGAATTATCATCTATCTTTTCTAAAACATAAAGTTTTATCCTAACCTAGTAAGATGAATAGGGAAATTGATGTTTTACGCACCTCGTCTAGTAAAAAAAGACCTCAGATAATATGTTTATCAAACCTAGGCTTCGCCTCGCCTGACAATTCACCTTTTAAGGCCACCTTTTAAGGCCACTCCATCAGCCCTACTCTCTTTTGCATCTGATTTTTGCCAATATCTCTTATACTAGGCAATTCTCATGGGTACCACCTCGGCGGCGACACTAATCATCGTGAACAGAATGTCACTCATGTATTTTATACGGTTTATTCGATGAATAGGTACTTAGATGAGGCATTCAAAAAATTAGACAAAAAAAGTCAACCGCGCGTTCTCAAAATTCAGAAGCAACTGCTATTTTGATAAAGGGCCTTATGTATCTTCGAGGAGAACACAATGGAGATTAGTATAAATACTAAATTAAATAAGCGGTACTGGTGTTCCGGAGGAACTTAAGCTCACACATAAGAGCAGCGTTTAGGATATGTCAGCAGTATATTAAGACATGTTTATTCTTCCATATTGTCAGTGGTACCTGCGATTAAAATCCTTGCCTGCCATCTTTGGCCGCCATCATTAACGCTTTTACCGTGTATTTAAGAACTGAGCTGCGTCAACTGTTCCCAATATATTGAGTGAAAGTAATTTCCCTTGGAGTCAATGCTCTTTGCGATTTAAAGTTCTCACTTTTCCGTAAACTCAAAAAAATACTCGCGTGCCAAAAACATAACGTTCCACTTTCCAAATGCATATAAAGGGCTGTTTTAATTATATATTATTATACTATTACAATATCATATTTACCAATCGAATTAAGAATTATTGCCAAAAAGAAAACGATAGTAAAAACAATCTTCATTTTACTTAAACAGAATAAAAACGGTTTTATGTATGTCGTGATAAAGAATACTGTCAGAAATGTAATTACATAATATTTGAAGTTTTTAAAGAATTTTTTTTGTCTTAAAATCGTTGACATTGATATCAGTCACTCTTATAATATAATTTTATCTCAGGTAGTAAAATTTAAGAAATAATTTTCGCCTCGGAGAAAAGTACAATGTAATAAAAACTTTTATACTTTTGTGCAATATTTATTAATGGATATTGTGACTGTTTATCAATGTTTTATAAATAGATTTTGTGGTGAAATATTCCCTACATAGTTGCCGAGCATTCATTGAAAATGCATAATCCCTATATCATATTTAAAAAAAAAAATTTCCGTGCTCTTTTTTTGCTCGTTCTTGAAGGCGATTGGGCTGCGAACCTAATAGCAACATTCTTACAGCAATCAGATGATCGTTAGGGTTTCCATAAATAATAGGAGGGTGAAAAGCATTTCAAAGGGCAAAGACTATTCTGAAGTAAACCACAATTTACGGGATTTGCCTATTTGGAAATACATTATTCCCACCTTTTCAAGTTTTTATCAATTAATCCATATATTCAGTTTCATTAAATCTTGATTTAAAATACCTTTAAAGATACTAGCGTCGTTTTTCTTGTCGTCGGCAAAAGACGGATCGAAAACATTCTCTATATTTTTTGTAGTCCTTAATAACATCATGGGCTTGACTCAATTCCTTCATTCATGTATAGAATAAGTCCGTCCATAAAACGAGGAATGGCCACTCTTTTCCATGAATATTTATGTATCATTAGTCACAAGGGTACGTAAATCTCGTCTATTTGCAAATAGTTTTTTTGCTGCTGACGTAATATTTTCCCTAACGACGCACTCAGGAGATATCTGATCTGTACGGAGATGGTTTGGAACATAGAAGGACATCAGAACTGGCCTTGCTGTCGCAATTTTCTCAATCAAATCATTCAGAAGTTTAGAAATAGATTCTGATTGCGTGTAAGTAAAATCACAGGTGAAACTTGATTTAGATACGATAATCATTATGATAACAGACAATACATCTACATTTGGAAATTATACATCTTCTTATTATAAGTTTGATTGGTTTTAGATATAGTTAGGACCACAATATTCTATGTTTAACCCTAAACCTGACATCAGAATTAGGTTTACTGTGAACTAAACAATGAAAATGTAAAAACAATTCGTAAAGCACAATTAAATCACGGTATTTATGGAAATATAAATCTAAAACCAGATAATAAGCTCCTTTGAACTTAAACGAAGAAAGTCTCCTGAACTTTAAAAAGGTTCCAAACTTGTCTAGGTCCAACGTTTGAGCACGAAATTTAAAAGATATAACATTTTTTACAAATTTAAAGGGTTTTTAAAGAATTTTTATAAAAAATTAATAAATAAATTTAATTTACTTAATTCGAAGGTACATAATCAATTTTAAATACTTTCTAGAGAACTTATGGGAATAAATTTTGGAATTGAATAGATATTTGAATAGATATTTTAAGAAACTTTGCGGTATTTGACGTAAATTACACAAAAATTTAAGAAACAAATTTAGTCTTATTTTAAGAATGCCTGTTATGAATCAAGACTAATATCAAGTTCAGAAAAATGCTATTAATAATCTTTATCGGGAAATTTTCAGCTTGCAAATCTTCAGAACTTAAGAATTTAATTTTTTCAAGTTGCAAAGCAGGAAATTTTACAAAAATATTTATTCTATTTTCTGAAGTCAAAATATATTTTATTCTTAACAAAACAGTGGAATATTTAAACAATAGCAGATTTCAAGGAACAAAGAATACTATTTTCTACAAAATGATCATTTTTCAACCAAACACGATGAATCTTCAACGGAATGAGTGAATTTAGAAACAAAGAAGATTAGGCTTCATCTAAAACTAGTTACATTTTAAACGAAATAGTTTAATTTCCAAGCTAAATACATAAATATTTTAAAAAAGAGTTAAATTTTGATTTAAGAAAAATTATTTTTATACCAAAAAGATGAGGTTTCTACTAAAATATTAATTTTAAAACAGAATCGACCGACTATAATTTAAACAGAAAATTTTTTTTCGAAACGGATGCTATTCCGATTCAAGTGTGAAATTTTTAACAAAGTACAAAAATTTATACGTAGATAGTAGAATATCTAGCTAAAAGAAGTGTGAATTTTTAGCGGAAAACAATGATTTTTTAAAGAACAAGGACAAATTTGTCATCTCAAAAGAAAACCGTTTAAAACGGCAGTACTGTTTTAAACAAAACAACAGTTTGCCATGGGCCTGCCAAGAGGAGACTTAGACCCGTCACGAACAGCATTCTCAGCAAGAAAAAGAGACCTCTTAGCTTAATGATGTCTTTCAGAAGATGAAGAAGCGATTGTTACCAGCAATAGGTTCACCATTAGGTAAACAGTCGAATTTAAAACTTAAGTTCTTCTGAATTAGTGACAATATAGAGAGGCTAGACTGAAGAAAGTAGAGACATTTTCCCTGGATAACTTTTCGAAAGCTTATAAATCAACATAAATAGGACACTATTTGGTAAGGTTCTCGTAAAACTTTTATTTTATACATTTATTGCACAAAGAATCGTCTTTCTTGAAAAGGATTTAGCTAACTGAAAAATGATGAGAGATTCAATTCATTTAAATCAAGCACTTAGGGGTACAGGAAGAGAATGAGGCGTTCTCTTCGTTGGAACTAAACCGCTATCATTATCTTTCCCAAACTTGTGGACTCTAATATAAAGAGATATAATTAATATTGCTGAAAAAATGTAAAATTTTTAAATAAACAAATTCCACACGTAGACAGAAGGTCTTATGTGGTAAAATATTAAAATTCATCTCTGAACGGTCTTCGATATGGAATATGAAACTTTTTTAATCCTGCAAAAAATTATAAAAACAAAATAACATTATTAGTCATATATTTAAAATAATTCGCTACTTAAAAGTTGCAAATTTCGAAAATATCTTAAAACTTTAAGCAAAGTAGGACAGTTGTTCAAATTCGCAGGCAAGTTGAACAAAGGAAAGAAGAAAAAAGCGGTGGTAAGCAAACTTGCCCTGGCGTACCGAAAAATATTTACTTAGACGGGCGGAATCATTCTTAGAAAATTTAAAAAAAATTTTCAATCAAATGACAATTAACCTATTGCACGGTTTAACTTTAAAGATTTGACTGTCTTTTAAACACCAGTTAAGTAAAGCTCAAAAAATTAAAAATTTATTTAAATAAAAAATCATTTCTTCTCAATTAATTTAAAAATAACAGCACTTGACTGTAAAACTCGAAGTTTATTGGTCAGTTGCGTTACTTTAGTAGTACGCCATGGATTAGTGATTTATTTTAGAATCTCTAATAAATCAGTTCTATTTTCAACTACTATTTCATTTAGTGAATATTTCAGTGATAAAAACTGACATGGAAGACGTTTGCATTTATTAATTATTTCCATTTTCCCCCTCTTCAAAGGATGTTTACTTATTCTGGATCTTTTACTTAAATACAAACCTAAATAATAGAATCTTTTTAGTCGAAAATTAAACCATTTATGAGGCAAAATTTATCAAGTGTACCCACCTCAAAAATAAAAGTTGTCTGGTCGGGCAAAAAACTATCCCAATCGTAGTCCTGTTAGAAAGTACTCCTCACACCAAAAATTAATTAATTTTGATAATTCTTTTTCAGAGTGGCAAATTAATTTTTCTTTGAGTAACAAAACGATACGTAAACAAAATGATATGATAGGGCGGGTGGCGTGTGGCCTAACCTAGTGCGCTCACGCCGAGGATCTTTGTGTAACGCTTTAGTGTCAGCTTTTTAATTAAATTTATATTATATGCTCCTAAAATAACTGCACTTTGCATTTTCAGGGTAAATTAACTTGGCCTGCATTACGGTCATTCTAAAATTAATTGAGAATATGCTTTAAAAATTAGAAGTAAAAAAATACAACTTTTGAATTTACCCGCGCATTTTTCACTTCCTACTTCTGACACTAGATGGTTTTCTGCCACTAGATAGTTGCGATTTTTACAAGAGATGATAATTTTTAACAGTATAAGAAACTGGAATATAATATTCATATTTTACTCG
>JAAAKG020011218.1:0-21000 GCA_010014905.2 Druon quercuslanigerum | reverse complement strand
GTAAAGGTACATAGAAAAATTTCCAGAGGTACCGGCTCAGGGATCGAACCCCGGACCTCTGAGGTGAAGTCCGAGCCTTACAAAAGTAAAATCACGTATTTTCTTGATTGATGAATTCTTTGCAAATTTTAAAATATGAAAGGCGATGCTCATTTTGGTTTGCAATAACGAGTCATTTGATACCTGTAACATATTTTTATATTTTTCCGCACGTCCTTTTCTCATACAGAATTGCCAAAGAGTCTACCAGATAAGATGATTTTTAATTGATGATTTAATTCCCTAATTCAGAATTTTAATTCCTTGCGAAAATTATATTTTTTTTGTGTAAAATTTTCTCTTTTAATTCAGAATTCTGCATTTTCCTGGTCTGATAGTAATACTTCTTTTTGAAATTTTTGAAATACCTACAAGAGTGAAATTTCCACCGATTAATCGAATTTTCAAACAAAAGATTTGTGGTTGATTTTATAGCAATCAATTCAGATTATTACACTGTCCAAATAGGAAAAGAAATTACTCAAACAATTATATATTTCTAAAATTGCTAACATTAAAACATCCACTGTAAAGTATTTCAATAAAAATAGATTTCTTCCAACAAATTTGTGTAAAATTGTTTGCTCGATCTTAAAATAAAAAAGATCAAACTCCAACCAAAATCTGTTTTATTTGCAATCAAATATTTGAATTTCCAAGCTGAAAAGTCGAATGTTTTATAAAACCAGAAAAGATGAATTTTCGACACACAACAAAAATTAATTAAATAACAAATTATAGTAACATCAATTAATCTTTTTTCTTAAAAAATTCAACGACATGGTTTGAAGATGAACTACTTTGATTAAAATGCATTTTTTACGGTTCGCCTCTTTGGTTGAAAATTTAACTTTTTTGTTAAAAATTCTTCTTTCTTTGGTTTAAATATTAACTATTGATTTTTTCGCTCAAAATTAATGTTTTTGTTAAAAAATTCAACTCTTAGGGTTTAAAATTCATCAGTCTTGTAAAAAATTTGTCTTTTTGGCTTCAAAATTCAACTGTTTGGTTAAAAATTCAATTGACTGACTGAAAATTAATCGGTTTTGTTTGAAGATTTAACCACTTGTTTAAAAGTTAAACTAATTTATAAAAAATACATTTTTCTGGTTGAAGATTCTGAATTTTAGTTGACAATTCATCTCTTTGGTTGAAAATTTCACTATTGTGTTGAAAATTTGTCACTTTTTTTTGTTGAAAACAAATTATTAACTGAAAATTTAACATTTTTAGTTAAAAATGAAATCTGTTGAATTGAAAATTAATTTTTTTAGGTTGAGATTTCAACTATTTTGTTAAAAAATTGTTTGGGTAGAATTCTATTAGAATAGAGTTAGAAAGTTTCATCTTTTTCTAAAGTTTTAATCCTTTTAATTAGAGTGAGGTAATAATTAACTCACGTTAAGTAACTGAATTTTTAAAACAATTAATTATTATTAATAATATTCTCTTTGAATAACGTTAGAAATTTGCGGCATTTTCTGAAAGCATGAACTTTTTCCAATTTTTCAGTTTAAATGTGGTAATTTGTTTTATTTGAGAAAAATATATTCACAACAAAAATATTGTTAAAACATGATCCTCTATTGTTTATTTATTGTTTGGCCATAATTAAAAAGCTAAAAAAAAGTTTACAATGGCAAAAAACGCATTTTTCTAGAATTATTGTAGGAAATAGTTATAAAAAATATTTTTTTTAAACAAGTATAATAGTTAATTTGAGTTAATTATATTATAAGAGAAAGTTACTTTAAAAAAGAAATTGTTTAAACAATTTATGTAAATATCTAATTATCAGTAGAAAGTATTATTTTATGCATCAGAAATAATTTGTAGGACTTATAAAAATTGTAGGCAAAATTTAAAATAATTTAAACTAATTCAAAATATTTTTAAGGTCTTTGAAAGGTTTTAAGGAAATAGTTTTTTATAGACTCAAGGGAAAATTTAAATGCATTTTTTATTTTGAAAATATTTTTAATTAATTAAAAATATTTAAAACCATAAATTTCCAATTTAGCGTGATGAAAATTTTTATAAAAAATCCGAATAAGATTAAGAGATATTTATAAGTTTTGAAAAGATTTTTGAAAGGTTCCAGAGACATTTTTTTCAAAAAAAAAAAAAAAAAAAATGCATTTATTTTTTGTGGATTCAATCTTTGGGGAGCAATATGTATGAAAATTGAAAAAAAAAATGTCAAAGCATTTTTGAACCACAATTTAGCCTTTAGAAGAAATAAATTTAAAAAATAAATAGTTATTCGAAATCTGTATTTTGCATTAAAAAATATTTTTCCCTGGCTAGTTAGCTAAAAACATCTTTAAAATTTAAAAAAAAACCCAGATATTTTCGAGTACCTTCAGGCTTCCAGTATTGTATCTTATCCATGGTGTCTCCCCAACCGTTGATCGATGTTTTCTGCTGTACTTTCTCAAGAAATTTACCAGGAATCGGTTTAATAAGTTCTCCCATGTCGACGCACTAAATGACGGAGTGACATGAGTAACACTCCGGATCTCGCCGCCAGGATTAACTTCACAGAAAGTCCACCAATAGGGAAAACAAGTCCCAATATTTCATAATCCCACTCGAATCCCCTCCAATTTAATTTATTTTAATCTAATTCGTACTGAGTCAAACGGAAAATCCTGTCTAGGTTATGTGAGTGTAATTCTTTATTTTAATTTAAGACGGCTTCTTCTTACTACGTGAAACACTTGAATCTCAAGTAAAAGAGAAACAAAACAGAGTCTGAAGCTCGCAACGTTGATAAAAAACACACGAATTTTTTTTAATCGGAATGTTTTCAAAAAAAAAAAAGGTTTATCTCTCTGAACTTGTTCCATTTGGTGAAAAAATAAATGCGTATTTTTGTATAATTGAACAAAAAAAGTTTAACCCTTGTGTGCCCCAGCTACCTGTACATGGTTCCCCCACTACTCGACTTCCCCTCACTCAGCCGAACTGATTTCGCCGAGCCTGGTCAGCGGGAGTCCTTTGTACCTAACGAAGAAAAAAGACTAAATTTTCCATCTCTGTCAATATAAATTCCCGTTTATCTTGTTCAATCTCCTCTTCTCTATTCTATCACTATCGATTCTATTAAAATAAATACTACCCCCCCCCCCCCGCGTCTTTAACAATTCAACGATTTGCCTGCAATTTCGTTTCCTACTTGACTAAACAATCTTTTAAACTAAACATTCAACTATTTCCTTGTAAGTTCACATTGCCGAATTGAAAATTAAACAATTTGTTATAAAATCAGTCTTTGTTACAAAATAATTTTTTTTTGTAAAAATGCAATGGTTTGTTTGAAAACTCACATTCTCAACTTAAAAAATTTAAGAATTTCGTAGAAAATTGAACTCTTTGACTGAAAATTGACGTCTTTTGAAAATGCACCTTTTGTTGCTAGAAATGTTCTTTTTCTTTTGTTGTTAATGCAACTGTTTGGTTGAAAATTAATCTGTTTTAGTTGAGGATTCAAGTATTTTTTTGAAAAATCGTCTTTGTTGGTTAAATCCAACTATTTTTTATTCCAAATTGAAACCTTTCTTGTTAAAATATCAACTGCCTGATTGAAAATTGAAATATTCTGTTAAAAATTCGATTTTTTTTGTTCTTGAAGATTCATTATTTTAGTTTAAAATTTTTATTTTTTTGTTAAAAATTATTTGTTCAAACTGAAGATTTAACTATTTTGTTGAAACTTCATGTCATTTGATAAAAATGAATTTTTTTGTTGAAAATAAATATTTTTAACTTAAAAATTTAACTATTTGGTCAAAAATTTAACTTTTTGGCTGAAAATTGATGTGTTTTGTTCAAAATTAACATTTTAAACTTCAAAATTTAACTATTTGGCTGAAAATTGATGTGTTTTGTTGAAAATTCACATTTGTTGCTAGAAAATCATTATTTTAATGCAACTGTTTGGTTGGAAAATAAATTGTTCTAGTTAAGAATTCACGCATTTTTTTAAATTTCGTCTTTCTTGGCTAAATCCAACTATTTTTCATTCTAAATTAAAACCTTTCTTGTTAAAATATCAATTGCCTGGTTGAAAATTGAAATATTCTGTTAAAAATTCGATTTTTTTTGTTCTTGAAGATTCATTATTTTAGTTTAAAATTTTTGTTTTTTTGTTAAAAATTATTTGTTCAAACTGAAGATTTAACGATTTTGTTGAAACTTCATGTCATTTGATAAAAATGAATTTTTTTGTTGAAAATAAAAATTTTTAACTTAAAAATTTAACTATTTTGTCAAAAATTTAACTTTTTGGCTGAAAATTGATGTGTTTTGTTAAAAATTAACATTTTAAACTTCAAAATTTAACTATTTGGCTAAAAATTGATGTGTTTTGTTGAAAATTCGCCTTTGTTGCTCGAAAATCATTATTTTAATGCAACTGTTTGGTTGGAAAATAAATTGTTCTAGTTGAGAATTCAAGTATTTGGTTAAAATTTTGTCTTTGTTGGTTAAAATCACCTTTTTTTTATTCTAAATTAAACATTTTTTTGTTGAAATATTAACTACTACATTTTTCGTTAAAAACTCATCTTTTTAGGTTGAAAATTCAACTAATTGGTTGAAACTTGAAATATGTTTGTTACAAATTAATTATTTTTTGGTTGAAGACTCATAGTTTTATTTAATCATTCCTTTTTTTCCCATAAAAAAATATTTGTTTGGACTGACAATTTAACTATTTTATTGAAATTTCTAGAGCTTGGTTGTATATTAATTTTATTATGGAAAATTCACGTTCTCATGTTGAAAATTCTACAATTTGTTATAAAATTAAACTACTTGGCACAAATTTAAACTGTTTTCAAGAAATTCCAAACAAAAATTTAATTAGTTAGTTAAAAAATTCAACTATTTATTTTAAAATCTTTAGAAACGGAAAAGATATAAACTAAAAATTAATTAAATAAAATTCGCACTAAAAGAACATCCTTTTTCAAAATATTTAGTTTGAAATTCATCTTTTTTGTAAAAAACTTTAACTATTTGGTTAAAAATGTACATGTTTTATTAAAAAATCGACTTTTTTACCCGTTAAATATCCAAAGAATTGTGCGTAAGATAATCAAAATGCACAATTTGATATTTTAACCTCCTATAAAGGGTAGTTTTTCTACAATTAGGGGTAGTATTCTTATTCTAATCTAGTCAAGTTTTTTTGTCGGAGCCTAGTACCCTCAGCTTCGTTTCTTGCAAAAAATTATTATTTTTAAGGGAATTACTTAAAACTAATTAATTAATTATTTATAATCATTTTGAGGCCATTTAAGGACCCAGGACCGCTGTTTAGACTTCTTTAAATAAAAAATACACAATTTTTTACCAAATGAAACCAGCTGAAGGGGTAGATGATCCAAAAAATATACCGTTTTATTTTTTCACACCCTAATTTAAAACCAACTCCAGATCAACCCCTAAAATTTCAAAAATTCTGAAACACTAATCTAAAAAGTCGAAATTTTTTCACTGATCTAGGCAGAATTTCACGTAAAACACACCTCAACTTAACTTCTAAATATTTGGGGTAGATTAAGATTGGGTTCTACGTGCTTTGCATGGACGAAACTTTTTTTTTAAACGTTTGACAGGAAATTCTTCGATTCTTATCAAAAACATTTCCACTTTTAAAATTATTGTTTATTTTTAAAGAATTTTTGAATTATTAGGCGTCGATTTGGGATGGGTTCCACTTGCACTAGGATGAAATTTTTTTTGTTAGCTTTTCAAAATCAACAAAAATTTAATGCGGTTCTTAAACATCCCGAACCTCAGACTCATACAAAGAAAAAATCAGAATGACCTGCCAATGAAGACAAGCGTCCATTAAAAAAATTAATATCTCGAGGGATTTGAAAAATTTACTCTAATTTTTAATTTTCCGCCTTATTATGCAAAAAAAATTTGATTTATCATACCAATTCTATCGCGATTAAATTTAGACCAAAAATATTGCTGATTTTTATACTTATTTATAAATTAAAGAAAATAAGCCTGTTTCATATTCCTCATTTATTTGTAAAAAAAAAACTAATTATTCAAAATTTTCTCATTCTTTTGATGCAAAAATGGGCATAAAATGAAGACGAGAGTGTTGCCAGTAGAAAAGGAACGTATCGCTAAGACATGATATCGATGGCAGTAGAAACAGACGTTCTTGGTGTGACTCCTCAATTCAATATTAATTTATTCTGATTTTCTTTTGCAATGTGCAAATTTTACCACCTCTTTCAAATTTCCGTGAGAACTGAAGAAAAATAATTTTCTAAACTTTCCATTCAGATATTCCAATCTGGGCCGGTCAATTGTTAATCTTTTTCGGTCAGTTTAAAGAGTTCAAAATATTTAAACGATCGATTAATTTTGAAATAATTCAAAGATTTCTGATTTGGAATAAGGAATTTTTCTAAAATTCTTCTGAATCAGAATTAAAATTATTTTCCAAAATACCTATTCCATGGTAAATACTGATTATTAATGGAAATTCCCTGTTCCAAACTGTTCTTGTTTTGAATTCATCTTTTTGGTTAAATATGTAACTATTCGGTTAAACCTTCAACTTTTAGATTGAAAATTCAGCTCTTTTGTTGAAACTACTTGCGCTTAACTAAAAAATTCCTAATTATTGATGAAATTTGTTTTCTTTATTGACTGACAAATTTGTCTTGTTTGAAAAATCGTCTCTGTCATTTAGAAATAGTCTTCATTGTTATTTTTTTTTTTTCGAAACAGTGGGAAAATATTGTTATCGCTTTGACAAAGTATCAAATAATATCAATAGTGTGGTGAGTTCGAGGCAAGCGAGCAAGTAGATCGGAATTTCATTCGACTCTGTGACTCATGTCAGACCGAGAATCACGTGGACATTGGCAGGTCGTACAATGATCTTCCATTCACAATCAATTCTCTATTCTTAATTAAAATTCCACCAATCACTACCTAGCAGGATCCACTATCCCAATATCCCCAAATCCGACCCTCCACTAGAAAAATATTCACCAACTGCACGTGATAAAAAAATCCACCATCACTTCAACCCTTCCACAAATCCAAAAAATTGAATCGTCACACGAGAAATTTGTCCCTAAGATTCGGATTAAGGCACAAGGTACACATAAAGTCTTGTCCCGAGTTCCGCGATACTCGGCCAACTGAAGTCAACTCTGATGGAAGTCACTTGGATTGAAGTGTAAGTGCGGTGGCGATGACACATCGCGATTCGTTTCGCGGGTACGCAGAGTGTGACGAAGAGAGGAAAAAGCACAGGCTGAGTCGACCCGGACGACGGGCATAACGTACTTACACACGTTTTACGTACATACGTGTCGTCAATGTGAAATCGGTGCCGGTGACGTACCGGTCATTCATGGAGCCCGCCGTCATGCTGCAAGAATTTGCGCATCATGGTGGCGCAGGACGACCAATCAGAGACTGGTATCAGCTCCCAAGATTCAAAGAACCGCGCGCGCCACACGTCACGAACGAACCACGTGACCTAACCCCACGCTCTCTATTATTTCTGACGTCACGGACAGCTGACTATACTTTACTGTGCGGGGATGTCTCTCTTTATGTCTTTAATTCAGGATGTCAGTACCACGGCACGGGCTCACTAGAGAGATCAAAAATAGTGTCAATAGTTGCATACATTTACAAAAGGAGTAGCTTTATTATTCAGGCCCGGGATGATCTTTTTCTGATTAATGCTCGAAATGAATTCCTATCCGAAACTTCCGCCAGGAAAATTTCTGATCCATTACTTTGTTCAGAAACAAACCTACGAGAAATTACAAAACCAAATTCATCATTACTGAATTTCATTACCGGTGTTACATCCGGATCCTCGGGTATTATTATCATCAGATTTCAAAGTTTCTTATTTTTTTACACTATCCAATATCTCACTGTCGTTAGGTTCTGCAAAAATTATTAAATTAGTGTCCACGTTAACAAAATTTTCGAAATTTAAATCTGTGAATCCACAGTCCACCCTTCAGAAATAACATCTGCCGAATCTTCATCCTCTTCTTGTCACATCGATCCAAGTTTTGTTTAAATCGAAAATGGCATCCCCTTCCCTCCTCCGAAGTCTTGAGCAATCTTCTTATGGTTCTTAATAATTCCTTGATCCATTGGTTGCAATTTTACAATTAACTTCGGTGGTAATTAAACCACTTTTACGCCTTTTAGTATTTGCATCAAGACTTTCGGATGAGCCGGTGAACTTTTTGATTGTCTCTTTGGAATTTGCAATCAATTTGATGAAGCCAATCCTGATATATTAAACTGACCCAACAAAGATTTTATATTGTTAGCAATAACTTTAGTTTTTCTTTACCAGACATATTAACGCAAACCATAACAGTAACACGATATTTGCTCTTCTTTCTACCGTGACAAAAGGTCACATGCAATTATCTAGGTTATAAATATGAATTTTTCGAAGTATGTTAATTATTCACGGACGGGCTTCAAGTTAATGAGATTATCGTTACGGCGCGGTGTATAATATACTTCGAATTATCGAACTTCAAATTATGGATGAACATTACCAAGAAACTGCTAACATCATGCATTTGAATTTATGATTTTGTTACACCACCAATTTAATTAAAAATAAAACATAATTAAAAATAAGACATCTATCGAGTATTTTATTAATTTAAACTCATTTTTTAGGAAGCCTTTTCCGTTAATACACAAACTTAAAAGTCTGTTTGTGTCCCAAAATTCTCTTGGTGTATTTTTTTTTAATTGTTGGGGAAGATTTATATTATGTTCCAGATTAGTTTTTTTAACGTTTGTGAATTTTAAATTTTCTTTGCCCTAAAACTAATTAATTTTATACAATCTACAATACCATCTGCAATTTACTAGAAAAAAAACATTCCTATTCCAAATGTCGTGTTTACAGATAAAAAAGATTATCGACAAAAAAATAGCTCAAAGATATTTTAGCGATTCTAACTTTTATGCTGCCATTAGTACACAAATTAATTGCCTTTACCATGTTTTCGTTAAAAATTGCAAAGATTTACCAATTTTTGAATCGTTTAATTTAATACTAATAAGAAGCCTGGGACTCATTGAAGAAATTCAAAATAGTGCATGCAATTTTTTTTAAATTACATTGAGAGATTAACCATTTCTGAAATGTGATAAACAATAAACATCTCGCATAAAGTCGCGCGAAATCCTATCGAATCTCTTAAGATACTTATCAGATCTTGTATAAATCCCTTGAAATCTTGAAGTTTAAAAATTATGAATACATAAATTACTTTAAAAAAGTTCACATCTTCGGAGATGCTATAAAAATCTCGTAGGTCTGGCAAAATTCTTAAAAGTTTAATCCCGTAAATTGTTTTAAAACTTGTAATATCTTTTAAAATTTCTTCAAAAGGCTGTTTGTTTAAACAAAAATTCAAAGAAACTACAGCTTTTCAACAAACTTGATATTAATTTGAAAAATTCCTAAAAATAAAACCAAGAATCTAACAACCAAACTTGGACAACCACCATAAAATGTTCCCATTGCAAACTGAAAAAAAAACTTTTCCCCCTTTTTCCCCTAAAAAAGAAAACACAAAGATTCGTTTTCCTTTTGGACAAAAATAAAAGAAGAGGAAAGAAATAAAAGAGTTTTTTTTATAGATTGCAATGAGAGCATTTTATGGTAGTAGTTGTCAAAATTTGGGCGCTAGATTCTTGGTTTTATTTTCCACAATCCTTCACATTAACTTGTTTATTGAACGTTAAAAAGGATTTTAAGTTTGATTTGTATCTCATTCAAATTTCTTAAATTTTAAACTTGATATAGATATAATAACTTTCAAAATTGATTAATGCATCACCAATTATGAACAATGTATCATTGAATTTACGCACACCATAAACCATATCCAAATATTGTTTCCTATTTTTATTCTTCTTTAATCACAGGTGTATCATATTCTTAATCAGCACAGCAGTAGTCGTGAAAGAAATATTGTAATTTTCTTTTTCATCTTCTTCTTTTGCAATTTTATTAAATTCAAACAAGTCCCAATTTTTATGAATTATAAAAAAGTATGCTATTGTTTAAAGCACAAATAAAAAATATATAAATAAATTTATGTTATTTTTAAAGAAACTCAGATCTGGGGTTTACAGAATGTTTGTAACTCGGTAGTAGAGTTCCAAATCTTAAATTATCTTTTTCTGTTCGCCCTTATCTTTTTTGTCGGTTTCTCTTCTTTATCTTAAAAATAATCAACCCGTATAAATTTTAAAGTTGGCGACAGTACGAGTGAGTCGGCTATTGTTCAGGCACGTGATATGAATTTCAAAAGGGAGAATAAATAGAAGATCCTCAAACTTGACTGCAAAGTAGAACCCCTATTCTAAATATGGTCCCCCAACTTTCTAAATTTACTCGGAACAATTATAAAGACAATTTTATTCCTAAAAAATGCAGCATTGCCCTGAATTTTCTCCTGAAAAAACTGATCACCGTACGTTGTCTGATAAGTTTTTCTTCTAAACTTCTTACCAGAGTCAAAGTCAGCACCTCCGGCATCCATGCCTCCTGGACTTCCATATTCTGAAAAAAATAAATAGTTCATATCTTAGTATAAAACTAATTTTACTATGCTACGTTTTAGATTCGTCTAAATTCAACCTCAAGATTCAAACAGAACTAATAACGATTACTTATCTAAGTTTAAACAAAGTATCTAGTACAGCAAATATTTGCAGTACAACAATATTAAACATAAATATTTAGTGAAAATCGGGTTTCGAGGTTTCTGCTCTTTTGAGTCGATATCTAAAAAAGTGTGTCGTTCAATATTTGTTACAGTGAAATGAATTTTCCTTGGTTGGAAAATGAGAAAATTTTTTACGATGGCAGGTGAATAAATTATTTTAAATCAAATCAATGTAGGCTTTATCATATATTACATTGAATTTGAAACGCTTTAAATTCCTTACATTTCAAGTAAAAATATTGCATTTTCAACAAACAAAAATGCATTTTCAAACAAATACATAGTTAATTTTTCAAGCAAATAGATGAATTTTTAACTGAGAAGATTAGTTTTCTACCAAAAAAAAATGGATTTTCAACTTAAATGATAAATCTTCAACAGCAAAAACAAATTTTAAAGTAATTAGTTCCACTTTCATCAAAGTGGTTTCATTTTCAACCAAAGAGTATTTTTATATTGAGTAATAATAGTTGAATTCAACAAAAAATACGTATTTTCAAAAAACATAAGTGAATCCTCAACCGAAATAGATTAGGATCAAGCGAACAATTACATTTTTAACTAAAACCGATGAAATCTCTAACAACATAGATCATATTTTCTATAATAAAAGATTGATTTTCAGAAAAAATTTAATTTTTAACAGAAAAATACGGTTTTGTAGCATTATTTTTGAATTCTCAACCAAGCGGTTGAAAATTTAAACAAAAAAATGAATTCTCGTCAAAAAAAGGTAATTACCAAAAAAAAATTTCAGTCAAAAATGGAATTTTGAAATATTCAGTGATGAAACTGAATTGGCAACGTAAAACCCCGTACTTTTAACAAAATAGTTAAATTTTCAACTAAATATGATCGCATTTCAGCAAAAAATGAAATATTTGATATTTTAACCAAAAAAGATTTTCATTTTAAAAAAACCAGTTAATTTCAATCAAAAAAAGACAAATTTCTAACCAAAAAAGATAATTTTCCACACAAAAAAACAGAATTTTTTACAGAACAGTTCAATTTTCAACCAAATAGTTGAAATTTTAAAGAAAACAAATAAAATTTCACGAGAAAAATGTAATAGTTGACACCAAATAGTTTTTAATTTTCATAAGTGCAGATAATTTTAAATGAAAAAAAGGTTTTTCTTAGTCAAAAATGGAAAAATTAAATGTTGAGTGATAACTATTTAATTTTCAACAGAAAAAAATGCATTTTTAACCAAATTTTTGAATTTTTAATCATAAATTATTCATTGTCAGCCCAAAATGCAATAGTTGATATTTTAACCAAAAAAAGATTTTAATTTTTAATGAAGCAGTTGAAATTCTAACCAGAAATAATAAAATCTCAAGAAAAAATGTAAAGCTGACACTAAATAGTTGAACATTTATCCTGGAAATATGAATTTTTATAAAAGAAGTTAATTTTCAAAGAAAAATATAATTTTTTAGTTAACATATGGAACAGTTAAGTTTGCAGTAATAAAAATTAATTAAAAAAAAAAGTATTTTGAACAAAATAGTTAAATTTTCAACAAAAAATTTTAATTTTTGATAAAGTAGTAACACTTTGAACAAAAACGATGGATTCAGAATAAAGTGAACAATTTTTAACAAAGCAGTTAGACAACACAAGTAGTTAAATTTTCCACTAAAATAATTTTATTTTTTAACCCAAAAAACACGATTTTTCAGTCAAATGCTTAAATTTTAAAATAGCGGAATCCTTGACTGAAAAAACTCATTTTTTTTAGCGAAAAATGCATTATTTGATATTAAAACCGAAATATATTTATATTTTAAATAAAAAAAACAGTTGATATCACCAAAAAAAGTGTAAAGTATAAAAATTAATTTTCCAACAAAAAATAACTTTATATTAAATAAAAACTGTACAATTCAACCAAGGGAAATAAAATTGGAACCAAGAAAGATTTGTTCTTTTCAAGAAAGAAAAAATGAATTTTCAATCAGTTAGTTAAATTTGCTACTTTTTAATCAAATACCTTAATTTTCATTTAAATAAATAATTTTTCAAATTAATAGCTGAACTTTCAACTAATAAGCATCAATTTTCAGCCGAAAATGCAATAGTTGCAATAGTTGATATCACACAAAAAATGTCAACAAAATAAATCATTGTAAGGCCCTGTATTATATATAAAAATGATTTTGTAGAGCCTAGAAAAAAAAAGAATCACGAAATTAATCAATAAAAAAAATAGGCTTTAACAGAAAAATTTAAATCAAGCTTCAAAAGTCGGTAACTTTAAGCAGTTTGCAACAACCTTGATTTAAGCAATTGTTAATCAACCCCCCTAATTCTCTTATCAAGATAACAACTCTGCACCATTTGCTTTCCTTCTGACGTAAATCGCTAAAAAAAACCTAACCTAACATCTGATTTGCAGCTCCAAAGTCGTTAATCTCGTTGCATAGCAACCCCGTTTTCCTTCCCTTGATTTAAATTCCCTCCGCTTGGCAACACTGTCTCCTATGATTTTTGCAAAATATTAATTAAACATTTTCTGATCGAGCTACTTATTGAAAAATACCAAACACTTGCCATAAAACATAAACCCGATTCACTGCACTTTCGAAAACACTGACAGAAATCCGAAGTCACCAAAATCCACCAAAATTGTCAAACCTGAATCCACCTGGCGACAGTGCTCCAAAAACTCGCCTTGCCTATCCTTGACGGAATTGTTTCACTGACATTTCAGGGGTGGAAGCTAGAAATTGAACCAAAAACCTTCTAAATTCAACATTATTTATGCAAAAACGCTGCTACAAGCAACTTGTACTAAACCAATTCTACTGCAGAATCACCTACGGAAATTAGAAAGTTAGGAAATCTTCCCGGCAACATGGAAACATTTTTTGAACACAAATTAATTTCTCTGATTAATAAGTTTTGTCATTTTCCCGGTAATACCCAAGCATTTTAACACAAGTAAATTATTGAGCTTGATTATCTTCACGGCAACATGGAAACAATTTTTAAACACTGCTTTTTTTAATTCTTTCGGTACTCAAAACAGATGTAGACCAACTAAGTTTAAATCTAATCAGCAGTGATAATAATAATTCCGCCTTCATGGCACGTGTATATGGAACGAGATAGAACCTCCATGTAAACGCTCGTGCAGGAAAATACAAGAATAAACACGTCCAAGGGCATGCTTGTTCCGAGATGGACACTATAGAAATAAGAGAAAGGATCCATCAATCTATCCATCCTCTCTTCAAAAATCTCTTCCCTGAATTTTGCAAAAATCGAAGTATATTCTCGCGACTTCTGATCGTGTGGAATAAGGTAGTTATTTGACTCGTCCAAAATGGGACGAGTGGCAAAGTATACCCCTTTGTAAATCTTCACGATCATTAAGATCTGAACTATTGTCGAAACCCCCAATTTGCAAAAAAGGGTCCGGCAGTGCGAAGATGGCAACGTTGGAACGGCAGCCATCTTGGATCCTGGGAGCTGGGAGGTTAAAGCGATTTTTTTTTTCAACCCGCATCAGAGAAGGCACAAAACTTTAATCACTTGGAAGCAAAAGCTTTTCCCTTTACGAATAATTAACTGGGAATAGCCTGGACACTGGGGACTTACTTTGTGACTGGTCGTCAAGGCTCTCTCGGTCCGACATTTCCCGTCTATCCAGGAAGGCGAAGACGGTGGTCTTTTTTAGAAAATATCTCCGACACTGACACCCGACGACACAACCAGACCAATCGCAAATTTTTTTTCACTTCACTGCACTTCACTCTGCTTCACTCTCCTTTCCACTCCTTTCCAGTTCCGCCAGTTCCGACCCCGCGCGGACCACCTCGCGAACTTGCACACACACGCACGCAATACACACAATTTGAGCGCAAGGTGAGGTTAGAAATTTGATTGCCTTGATGGAGGGTGACGAGGAGGAGGAGGAGGCGGTGGTTGGTCAGCCGAATTTTTTACGATATATCGAAGCTCAATTTTGGCGCGATTTTTGAATTTTTAAATATTGTTAGGTATTTCAGGTTAGGTGGGGGGTGCCCAAGATGTCTGCACGCTGAGGGCCATACAAAAATACCGAAACCATGTGACGAAACTCTGTTTTTATAATAACTTGAAAAAAAATAATTTTTTGACCATAAGTATATTTGCATATTATTTTTTATTTTTCTAAAGTTATTCATTTAAATAATAAAATTGATCATTTTTTCTTGTAATGAGATCGGTATTTAATTGAATAGCTGTTGGAAAATGCAAAATAATACCTGAACAAACGAATGCAAAAAAAAAAAATTTCCAAGTTATTATAAAAATTAATTTTTAACCCGTGAGATTGGTATTATTGCTTGACCTTAATTTGGGTGCACACATCTTGCCATCTGACGTCACAACTTCAAATAACCTAATTTCAAGGTAGTTATTGATTAGTCCATAATCTCGGTTCGCCATAATCTCATTAGCTTTTTTCACTTAACGACCTGATAACTTCATTTCGTATAATATCCTTGATTTCGTGGAATATTGAGTCGATGGATTACTGATGAGTAAATACCGATGAGGTATTTCTCATTACGACGTCAGCTGACAAGATGTCTGCACGCTGAGGTCCCAGCAGTAATCCGAATTGTATGGGACGAAACTATATTTTTTTGATAACATGAGAAAAAAATGATTTTTAATGATTTTTCCGGATAATGCTCATTATTTTTCAAGAGCTATTAAAGTAAATAATAAAATCGATGCTTTGCGACTTTATTATATAATTACTTAGCTTTTGAAAAATAAAAAATAATATCCATATACACTTATTGTAAAAAACCATTTTTTTAGTTTTTCAAAAAATGGAGTTTCATCCCAAGGGATTGATAAAATTGTTTACCCCGGGCCGTGCGAACTTCTCGGACTAGTGATGGGAACTGACCGGTAATACCACAAATTTACCGGTTATTTACAGTAATCGCGGTAAAAAGCGATAATTCATTAATTTCTTACAGAATAAGGAGTTTTAAAATCAAATATTTTATTTACATAATACATTAGACCTTCTGTTTACTTATTTTGTAATTTACTACACATATAATATGTAAAATATGTTATAATAATCAGAACTGCATTAAGTTTGGAGAGCAGCAGACGACAAAACTCTGGTAACAGTGATATTTTGTGCGGGTAATTCAAATTGTTATTAGGGAAATTTACGTCAACTACTGCATGAATAAAACTAAAATTAATGGTTTTGTGTATAAGTAAGTTATAAGAGCCAAATTTTTACGCAACTGTTTCAATCTTAATTGATAAACATAATATCTGAATTATAAAAACCTGTATTCCGCAAGATACAAAATTATTGGTTTAAGTATTAACTTTTAAAATTGAAGAATTAGTATTATGGGAAAAATGAAAATAAACTTTTTCGCCTGAAAGTTAACTAGTACGCAACCTATACAAACATCTTTGTTCTTAAACGGTTTTTGAAACTTGTGTCCACTAAATTTATTTTTTAATTTTTTATATATTTTTGAAACAAGAGCTTATAAAAAATGCGTAGATTTTCAATGGTTGAACAACTTTGGTCTTTTCATTTTTTTTTTCGTTTCTTGTGCCTTTTTTCAAAACTTAAATTTTTTATTTTTACTCTTATTTTTACGTTTAAAATAAAATCGACTCATCCTCTCTCAAACTTAATAATAACAGATGTGTAGATTCTTTCTGAGTGAACAATTTTTGTATAGTAATTTTTTGTCTTGCTTTGTGTCGCTTTTAAAAAAAAAATTTATTTTTTTATCCTTAATGTTACTTTTTACGATTGAAACACAAATTACGTATCCTATCAGAAAATTTTGCCTTTTGTATTTTCTACAGCACGGATGTTAGTTTAAGTCTTATTCATTAAGTATTTTCATAGATTTCCCTAATACTAATTTGAAGCACTCGCCCAAAATCTCACAGTTTCGAGAGTTTTGTCTTCTGCTGCTTTCCAAAGTAAATGTATTTGTTGTTATAATTACATACTATAGTCCTTAAAAACCTTTTTTCTGTGTAAAATTAAAGAATTACTGCTATTTACCGAGATTACCAGTAATTACAGGTAATAACTGGTATGGTAAGGTTTTACCGCGGTCAGGCCGAGCAGCGGCCATCAGTATTTAGGACTTCCCCCACCTGGATATGAACCTTTTGTGAAATATGCAAGGATACCTTTTCACGGATCTCGAATTTACTATTTTAATTAAATTAATATTTCACATATAGTTCGCATCTAGGCTCTCGACCAATCACCATTACCATAAACCAACAAAATGACTAGAAATGAATCCTATGTAAAATATTAATAATTTTTAATTAATAATTAATAATTAATATTAATAATCCACAATATCCACAATATTAATTCAATATCCGCTCATTTTGACCTTACCATTGCATTAAATTTCTGCAAAAAAAAAAACGTTCTTTTTACTTAAATAGCAAGCAGAGTACCATTTCAAAGCGACCTGTTTTGAATTAATCGTGGAATTAATTTGACACATCAGGTTCGCATCTAGGTTCTCAAGCAACAAAATTTGTCATAAAACAACAAAGTAACTAATGACACTTTTCTAGTTCCTGTAACTTATGATAGGTTAACTAGTGAGGTGCTGCATGGTTTTACATAGGATTCATTTCTAATTAGCTTGTTGTTTTGTGGCACTTCTGATTAGCTGAGAATCGATGCGAACCCTATGTGAAATATTAATTTAATTAAAAACTCAAATTTGAGCTTCGTGAAAAGGTACCCAAAAAGGCATTTACGTTTCCTTGTTGGTTTATGGCAAATCTGATTTGTCGGGAACTTGGGGTTGTTTCCGACATTAGTGCTCAGAGCGCCCTTTGAGCATGATAGGGTACTCAACTAGTAATTTCTGATCTCTGCAATTTCTAGACTTGTGAATAGACATTAACGTGCAAAGAGTGAATTTTAACATTTCTTATAAAAAATCATGTTTTAATTTGAAATGACATCAATTGTAATGTTTTGGTTCTTAAAATCACAGAAAAGCTATTTGTTCATATTGTAAAAAGAAATAAGTGTTTCCAATAAAGTTTCGAGAGTAGTTCTCATAACCTTTCCATTGATTCCAAGAATTACTTTAAAAATTAACATTAAGTTTTTTTTTTGCAAATCAGCGTGTCGACAAAAAATTTTGTCAATCGGGCAAATGTTTTACGAGGCAAAAGGGGTGTTATTTTTTCATTTTTTACGGATTTGTCTCCATCATAAACATTTTTTTTTCAAAAAATTAATATCCTAACTTCAAAAATGGAGTTCCAAAATAAATTTTTACTTTACTTGAAAATGTCGATTTTTTCTCCAAAAAATAATTGTTATAAATTTGTATAGAATCATTGTAACGGCATTAAAAGTTAATTCCTCAGCTAATTCCACAAACAAGAATGAAAACCAATCATTAAAAAAATTATATTATTTAATATTTTCATGTATGCCGTTAGTTCTTTACGTGTATTTGCAGATTTTAACTGTTTTAGCAATTATAGTTAAATGAAAAAAAGCAATATTAAAAAAAATATTAATTAAATTAAATTCTTCGTAACCAAAGTAACATATTAAATTACTTTATTATCCAGTTCCTTTGAAATGCTTATGTTTTCACCAATGCAAAAAAATTAAATCTTTCTTTTAAACAAGTAAATATTAATAATTGATTTCAAAAAGTCTGAACATAACGTTAATTTTCGACACCATAATTTATATTCTATTTTCATATAATTAGTTTAATAATTATAATTATAAGACAAACCGTTTTTAAATTTGATAAATAGTATGAATAGAAAAATGGTCCATTAGATTATCATTCAAGTTTGCATCCATTTTTAAAAATGTTTCAACATTTTGGTGCTCTCCACTTGCACTCTGGCCAAAAAGACGGAGCACGAATCCGGAGCAGAAGAATGATCAACATACAGCACTTGTATAAAAAACGATAAAAAAACGCAACCTTTTTTGCTGATTTCCACCAAAAACTGCAGTTCTGATCACAAACATGAAGACTTGTTCAAGTTTCTAACCAATAGCATTAGCTCACAGTGACGAATGGGCGACTGGGAAGTTTCAATCGATTGAGAACCCTATCACGCACAGAGCGCACTCTGAGCATTAATATCGGAAACAACCTGGATATGAACCTTTTGTGAAATATGCAAGGATACCTTTTCACGGATGTCGAATTTACTATTTTAATTAATTTAATATTTCACAAGGAGTTCGCATCTAGGCTCTCGACCAATCACCATAAACCAACAAAATGACTAGAAATGAATCCTATGTAAAATATTAATTCCACAATTATTTCACGAATCTCGATTTTGAATTATTGTTTGAATTAATATTTTACGTAGGGTTCGCATCCAGGTTCCACACTAATCATATTTGCCATAAACCAACTAGGACTATAGTAATGAATCCTACGTAAAATATCAAATGCAGAGCTGGGAATTCAATGCCTTCATTGTAATCGATCGAATCCCTCTATCTATCGTACGATGCCTAGACAGATAAAATAATTTTTTAGTTTTCGCCGAGCCAAAAAAAATTGGGTAAAAAGAGATGGCGATATCTCCATTTTCAATATCTTTTTAACCAATAGCATTTTTCAGTTCTTGGGCCATATTGCAGTTTCGCTAGTAACGTGCCGCATCAAAGACAAAGGTGAGTTTCTCACGTTGCAAAATTGTAGAGATCCTCAAAGGAGAGTTGAGACCCAGGATATTACAAATCTGATTGGCGCTGCTTTACCGGATCTAGTTAAACATTTATGCCAGAGAGTATTAAAGAGAGTGGAAGGTGACCGAATACTGGATAGTGGCGCACTCTGACGCCTCAGGGAAGAAGTTCGGTCATTTCAACGGAAAGTTTACTTTCTGCAATGCGTATTCTATGATAGTTAAAAAAATTTTGTTGAAAAGTTTCATCGTAACTGTTTCTAATAAAAATGCTACATTATTCTCGTGTTAGTGGCTGCAAAAATAGAACAACTGATTTAATTTCCACTGACAAAAATAACTTTTAAAAAGTTAAACTTTTAATAAGTGGTGAAATTTTAAAGCAAAAAGATCAACTTTCAGCTAAGAAGATTAATTTCTGCCCAAAAAAGACACATATTAAAACAAATTACATGAATTTTAAACTAAAATTAATAATCTTCTACTGGAATCGTTGAATTTTTAACCAATAAAATTAATATTCTACCACAAAGAGACGAATGTTCCAGTAATTAGTTAAAATTTAAACAGGAACAGTTAAATTTTCAGTATAAGAAATTAAGTTTTAACAAAAAGATTTGCATAGTACTTGTATGACTTTGTTTGTGATAAATTGTGTTTGAATGATTTGTATTGTATGTTTATTGTACATGAGAGAAATTATATTAATGCATTACACCAAAAGTATACTGATTATTGAATTCTACGATTTTTATACATTTGTATTAAATCTTTTTTATGAATAAAATATTTATTGTTACAAAAAATAAAAAATATATATCATTATTACCTTCTTTACATAGTAATTAATCACGCAGTTGAAAAATTTTTAATAGTTTTTGATTTTGAATTTCGCGGCCTTCAGGTTTAATTCTTCCCTAAGACTATAAGAGCGCTGAAACTCGTGTACGGAATAATAACTTTTGTCTCTTATGGCACCTTTCACTCCTTTTAACACTCTCTGATTTATGCGTTTTGATTAGCAAGAGTTAGCGCTATTTTCAAATCAGAATTTTATTTTAAAGCTTATTTAATACATAATAGAGGTAACACTTAAACAAGAGCATTATGAACGATTAGCAATGTTAGTTATTAAGGTTAGGGAAAATAATATTCACTGTGAAAGGCATATTTTAAAAAAATTTCATAAGCAAAAGAATTCATAAAAAATAAAACTGTTCACACTTTTCGCGCCCCATGAAAATACCAAAGTTCCGGTACAACGGCGACTATTGCCGTTTCAACTCTCTGTAGAGGATCTCTACAAAACTGTACATTTCTTTTTAAAATTTCGCGTGCACTCTTTAAACACTTGTTCTTAAATTACTGTGCATATGCTTTTTATATATTTAAGGGCATGTGACACAGCGAAATACCTATATTACCGATTCACTTTTTCAGTTCACTGAATATTTTTTTGAACCTG
>JAAAKG020011207.1:0-46119 GCA_010014905.2 Druon quercuslanigerum | reverse complement strand
TTTAATACCAGGAGAACTTGCATGGTATTATACCTTGCAACTTCATGGTATAATGCCGTGTTTTTTCTCTCCGTGTATCTTTGATTAATGTCTTCGGATTGGAAAGGTCATTAAAATCAAAAAAGAAGAAAAAGCCTTGTTTTGTTGAAATAACGGCAGCGTTTTGGAGGCGATGTGGACCCTTTTCAAGCCTGTAGAAAATTGATTAACTTATTATAGCACAAAATTGTACATCAAAAATATTTTTAAAAAGAATAAATCTTTGGAGATAAAAAATGATAAACGTGTAAAAATAATTGATTGTAAATTTCATTTAAAAAAAGATAAATACTCAAAATAACAGGTGCATTCACTGCATTAAGCAATAAATAAGAAAAATAATCGTCAGATGCAATAGTGTATATGTAAAGTTCCGTGAGTAAAGAGACCTTAGGGTTAAAAAATCGATTTTCAGATTTGCGACGATATAGATAGTTTTAAAATCGCTCTTTAATAATAAAAAAGAATTCAATTTTTATCTGGAATTGTTATTGAGATGTGAAGTGAGGAGTGAAGCGCCTATTTCGCAGTGTTTTTTCAGTCCGAGAAATCCAGCCCCACTACTTCCTGTGTATCTTTCTGTTCTGTGTCCGTGTGACTAAAAAGCTCGTGTGACTCGCTGAACGTGGAGCGAGAAGATATAGTCATAAGTGGAGAACGTCACATAGATATATAAGAAAAAAGTAGTTAACGTTTAAAATACAAATGAATAAAAAATAATAGTTTGTTTTCTCCCATTTGTAAGTTTTATCAGGAAAAGATATTTTAAACACTTTTTTTATAACATAGGAATTCACAATAACAAATGTTGTCAATAAGATATGTTAATAAAAAGGAACAGTAATAAAGAAAATAAATGATGAACGTTTTTCGCCAAAGATTTATTCTTTGCTTTGTTTTCATCAACGTTGCCGTCTTTTCAACAAAACAAGGTTTTTTATTTTTTTTTTTATTTTACTGATCTGTCCTTTCCGAAGACTGCATTATACATCATTATTCACTCACCGAATTGACGAAAAATCAATTGAGTGTCGTTTCACAATATTTCTCAATTGATTTACGTTGGACAAAGGTCGGCACGTGCGTATGTGATTAGTATTATTGTTAATCAAGTCGCGCATGAGTCTTTTCAATGCAATTTTATCAACTCTTTTTTACATTGCAAAACGAAGAGTTGCAGAGGAATTACGACAGAAAGTACAGTTCTGATATCTTATTTTTTTCCTCATCATCTTGGTATAGATCACATATCTCCCGAGTCAGTCATTAAGGACGATACTACGTCAACGGCAAAAAAGCTATTCGCAAATGGACAAGATGTATGTATCCTAGTAGTCGATGGCACATACGTACGTGTGTATCCGAAACAGTAGCAATTACACCAGAAAGTCGTGAATCCGTACAGATCGCGGCTCTGTACGGATTTACGACACCTTGACGCAGGTAGAAAGCAGGGTATACCGAAGGGAAAGACGATTTGATACAGTACCGACAAGCAGTACGGCGTTGAAAAGGGATCGGCCCACGGTGTGCACGCCGAGACCGAGTTATCGACGCCCGGGTTTACGACTTTCTAGTGTACTTGTTTCAAAGATGGACTTATTCTATGCATGAAGGAAAAAATCTGGTCAAGTCATTAATGCTAGTAACGACGACAGGATGTATAATGGATGTTTTCTATTCCTAGTTTGCTGCTGACAAGAACAGCGACGCTAGTATCTTTGACAGTCTTTTAAAACAAGGGTCCATGCAACTACGTATGTACATGGGTGCTCTCAAATGATGTTATCGTTGTCGATGGCGGTTTCCGGGAATGTCTGAATTTCTTAGTAGATCTTGGCTTCGTTTTCAAAATGCCTCATTTTCTTCAAAAAGGATTACAGCACCCTACGAATAAAGAAAATGAATCAAGGCCGATGGGTCGTGGAAGTAATCAATTGGTTGATAAAAACGTTCAGACCTTTGATTGATTTTTTTCCAAATAGTCAAGTCTCGTACATACATGATCATATCAGAATAGTCTGTGTTCTTTTTAATACTTTCCGACCTCCCAGAATTCATAAGAAATCCGATGATCATCTGATCGCTGAAAGAATGTTGCTATTGGCTTTGCAGCCTGATCGTCTTCAAGAACGAGCAGAAAAAGTAAGTGCGCAAAAGGAAGGACATCGTGTTTTTTTATAACGCAAGAGACTTATGCCGATGAGAATTTAGCGGATGAGGGAATGCACTTCCTTCTTGTCCACAAACAGGAGGATTGCATTCTAAGAGTACAAATCCAGTCAAGTCATACATCTATCAAATAAACTAATGCTAAATCCAATCCTATAGGTAGTTGGCACTGCCAGTGCAAAAGTGTTACAAGGGTGGAAGGATTTTGCGCTCAAATTGCTAGTTCACGTAAATTCAAAAGTTATTTGAATGATGAATCGTGTTGTTCGGAAAATGAAGAAGAAGGAACAGTATCTTCAGATAAACAAACCAATTTTCACGAATAAAACGCTTGCAGAGTACATAGCCTGTAATTGACCATAAGTTCTGATTAATTCTAATATAATATTTAATACTTGTATAGCGTGTGGCAACGCATATACACGGCGACCCATTTTAATCTCTAATCCCAAATATCTTCTCAAATAATCTTCTAAATAATCTACCAAGAATTGGTTTGAACAAAAGTTTACCAGGGCCGACGGGGACATTTGACTGTACTATCAATTTGTCCGTGAGGTCAATTTTCAAGGTCATATGGAGATAAGACACTTTTTTTATATGAGAACCTATATTTTTGACTGCGGATTTGCAAAGAGCAAGAAATTTCATGTCAAAAAGGACCTGTGGAAAAATGGTTTTTGTGACCCTGGAAAGGTACAAAATTAAGGTCAAATGTCTGAGAAACGACCAGATGCCCTTTTTCTGAATTTTTTTGGTTTTTCGGAGTAAACAAACGTTCAAGATGCTTTACAAAAGTCGGTGAAATATTAAGCTGTACATCACCTTGACTATCATGACCTTCATATCAATTGTCAAGGTCACTTGAAGGTCAACAAGATTTTTCTTAGATTGAACTCTGTGCCCGGATGAATTTTTTTGTAGACATCAGGCTGTGGATTGTTATCACAACACTCCCACCCCCTCCAACACACACAGATCTCCATAAATATGCCTTGAAAAGGACCTGTCATACAGGTTGAAACATGTGGGAAAATTTTTTATAATAAAAAGTTTTTTAACGCCAAAACAAAACGATATACGCATTAAGAAACTTTACTTAATTATTTATGTTTCATTATGCTTATATAGTTTTCTTGGTCAGAATTTTATTGTCGAGAAGTAATTGAAAAAAAACAACTTCAACAATTATTTTGTGTAGAGCTTTACAGTTTGGAGTTAAGTTAGATGTCAAATTAATGATGAGGAATATATTTTTTTAACATGCGTTAAGTTTATTCGATAAGTAATACGTCTCTAAGTATTTTTAGGCTAATGTTCAATTGTTTTGACCATTTTTTTTAGTAAACCGTAGAAAGTAACTTTTTTCTGGATAAATGATATAGCTGATAAACGTCAACAATAATATTTTTTATTAACCATTTTTGAATTGTTTAAACAATATCTATTATACAAGCAATCTGCGTTTGTTTCAACAATTTTTTCCCGTAAGGCGTAAAAGGTTATTTTTTCTGGAATTGATGACGCAGTACTGAATTTGAAGAATAATACGTTTTGTCAAAGAGAGTTTGGAATGATAAATTAAACAAATAACTTAACAATTTTACGCATGCAGATTTATAATTCTGTCTATGTTTTACTAAAACCTTTAACAAAGGAAGAAAGAGAGTATTATCCTGCTAACCCTTTGGTCCAGTAAGGTTAATAAAATTTGATTGTATTTCTTTGTCATTAATTGTTCTTTTACATATGCTACGTGGAGGACTTTCTTGTGTGTGTTCCCAAATGATATAATTCAACGTTTCCTATATCCATTCAATTATTGACATTCAAGATTATTTCAGAGATATTTTAAGATCATTTCAGAGATAGAAACAGAACAAAAAAAATGTATTTTATAACATCAAGTGTTGGGTCCACAAGGCCACCTATTTATAAGCCAAACGATGGTAAGTCTTAAAATTATCTAGAGAAGGCATTACGTAAATAGCGCGCAAACGATTCAAATATTCTACCGACACATTGGAGATGCGTCAGAAAAAAATTTTCAACATACAACAAGATTTTTTATCGATTCGTTAAACTACTGAAGGCTCATCAATGACACAAAATTCTAAAAGAAATATTTCGGATTGATCTTCGCAAAATCTAAGGAATTTTCTTACGTCAAGAAATCTTCCGAAAGATTCGACTTGCCCATATTTAAAATTGCATTATCTGTATCTAACTTAATGTTTCCTAATATAAAATATTAGCAAAAATTGTGTTGATATAGCTATAAAAATTTGTGACTTATCTAACAAATTAAAATTTTTTGAACAATGTTTTGAAAGCGTGCCTGCAAAACAAACAGATAATAATTTATACCAATTAAATGGGTGGAAAGTTTTTTTTGCTTCAATTGTTATCTTCCAAAAACACGTATTATTTTTAAACTTGTACAATTATTTGAACAAATTATACTAAAACACGTAAGTATTTGTAACTGATCATCTTCACGTGTGACTAGACATACAAAAAGCTGAATTTTCCCATGTTAAATCAATGGAAAACTTCATGATGTTTTGCCATCCATAAATATTAACCTTTATGGCTATTTTTATATCGTTTTTATTTGCATTTCTAACGAAACTTGAAAGTTAGAGCAAAGCAATCCGAGAAAGCAGTTACTCCAAATCTCCTCAAAATTGTTCACATAATTCAAAATCAATTTTAATTTATTAAAATTACGTTAAATTATTTGAACTTGTTAAAAATAGTAAAACTTCCTTGTAATCCCTGCAATCCTATAAAAATATGTAAAAATACTGTGTAGCCTGTTGACATTTTGTTAAAATCTTCGAAAATCCTTCTTTTATATTAAAAACCGAATGTGTTTTAACATATTTTTTATGAATCCTATTAGTTTTTCAAAGTTTTATATGATCTGTATAAGGAGGTAAAATAATTAAAAGTAAAACATTATATAAATTTCAATTCGCCTTTTAAAAGATTTTGTAATTAAATTTTTCTTCTTGAAACTCGCTTATCAAAAATAAATATTACAGGAAGATAAGCTAAGGCCTGTGATGCTTGTCGTCTTGCAAAAAATGAATGTCATATTCATTATATACTCTGATGAAGCACAACATTCCTTGTTTGTTAAATTCATTACTAAATCTCTCTCTTTAAATCATTAATCAGTTTCTCCACTGATTGGAAAAATGAGGATCGTGTATACTCTGGGCTTATCATTGGCGGTTATCCTTAATTCTATTGGTAAATATATCTAATAGTATGGTAAATATACAAGTTAAAAAACCTTAAATTGCAAAAAATCTTATTTTAGATTTTATTTAATTTAAAAATATACAATTATCAATATGTCAGATTCACTTTTTTACATCAATTGTTAACTTTAAGTTAACTTTTTTTCATTATATAAGTAACAATTTGAATCGTTTTTTATACTGCATGAAATTGTGTTCTGAAAATATGCAAATCCTAAAGTTAGCATTACTTCTTCAAATTATAAAAAGAAAGAATACCAGGACAGGCAGCTTCAATAGTTTTGAATCTTCAATAATACTTTTTCCAATACCTAACTCATATAACAATTTTGAGGTCTGAATATAAAATTATTTTTACTGAAATGAGTATAAAATTTTCGTAATCTTTAGCCTATACTTTTTGGCTACATCTTGTCTAGTATCATTTTTTCTGACTAAATTTTATTCGTAAATTTATTTACGGATCTTCCGAAAATACTAGAAGAATTTTTAAGAAAAAAATTCTATTGGTAAATATATCTAATAAATATGGTAAATATACAAGTTAAAAAACCTTAAATTGCCTTTAATTCTCAATAAGAAATTAAATTGTTATTCTTAATTGTTAAGTATCAAGTTGTATTGTTAATAAAAAAACATAAAATTTCTACTAACATAGATGAAATTTCAAATAAAAATGACTCAGCAAGAGCTGAGATATCAAGCAAGGAAGATTTTTTAGTCAATAAAGATAGAAAAATCAATGAAACTATAGAATCCCAAGGCAAGAAGATGTTTGTATAAAACAGTTGAATTTTCAAACTAAAAGATTTACTTTCTACCAAAAGAGATAGACTTTTAAAAAAATCATAGATTTTAACTAGGTAGTTGTATTTTTAAAATGAGAAAGATTTAATTTCAAACAAAAATGGAATAGTTATATTTTTATTTAAAAATAAAAATTTTTATATAAGAGTTAAGTTCTCAACCGTAAATTATGGATTTTCAACGAAATAATTACATTTATTTGCAAAGAAATTAATTTTGAACATAAAAAGATGAATTTTTTAAAAAAAATGTAATAGTTGACTAATTCATATAATATTAGGCATCCTGACACTGGTTATATCACGAAATTGTTTGGGCCTGAAATTTTTTTTTCGAGGCTACATGAATATTTAGGTGAATTGTGTAAAGATTCACGTTTTAAAAAAAATGTATCTTGGTAACCAATTGACATAATTTAGTTTTCTTCGTAGGAGGTTTTTAGGGAGAAATAAACTCTTTTAAAATTCATAAAGAAAATTGAAAAGTATTCCAATGATGTAAGATTTTTGATTTACTGATCAGTAAGCTTTATTTTGTTCAAGCTTTCCCCCCACGAAGTGTAGCCTCTTCAGGATTTTTTTTAAACATATCTGCTATCTTAATCAACAAAAGAACCAAAGTTTTTTTAACATTAAGAATTTTTTTTAAATTCCGTAAAGTATTCGAAGATAGGTTTAATAACCTGAAAGACTTACCAAGATTTGACAGATGTTAAAACAGAATATGGTGTACATACTTATGTAAAGAAAAACGAGAAATAATTTTTATATAAGTATTCATGGTCGATGATATTTTTGGTTTTTCCTCACCAGAAATAGAAATTACTTTAAATTAAAATAATCATTTTGTGTAATAACACTACATTTTTGAGTATTTCTGGAAATGCGAATGGAGTCAAAACGAAACTAAAACTTATATTTTTAAAAAGATGAAATTTCGCGCCAATATTTGAAATTAATATGAAACATTAAGAGATAATTAGATAAAAATTAAAAAAAAAACATTATAGTTAATTAGTTAAATGCATAAGACTACGATAAATGTTGCTCAGGTATTCCACTTCGGATCTTTTGTTTATAGCATTTGTGTGTTTTACAATATGATACATTTCTTTGAAGATTCTTCTTTTGTAGTTTGTTTCGTACCTAAGAATTTTTATTTTAGAAAAATAAAAATTGTGATTATTATTGTGTGAATGTGTGACCAATGACGTATCTCTCTCATTCTTTTTACAGTCGTTTTTATGCTCTTGAATTCTAGATTTAATATATCGTTTTGTTTGACCTATGTACACAAGATCGCATTCGCATGGAATACAATAAAGAACATGGGTTTTTAAATCAAATGGTGTAACATCCTTATTGTTGGAAAAACATTTAAAAGGGCCTTTTTCGTTAGTAAAAACTGTTTTTATATTGAGGACCTTAAAAATGGTTATGAAAAATCTAAAAATCAAAAATCTTACATCATTGGAATAATCTTCAACCCTGATCAACAAAATTAACATCATCTGTACAAAAATTGAAGAAGTTGAGAATGACTAAAACGGCGTACATTTTTTGAAAAAAAAACTAAAAAGTCATTTTACTCAAAAAGGCCACCCTTGATTAGAAAAGTTTTTGTAGAGTTATCATAATATGGTGAAGATATATTGTAAGGTTGATCCTCGCACAACTATTCCTTCTTATAGAAAACATTTTTTTGTAAACTTTTTTTTTTAATATATTATATATTTATGAAGTTAATGAAAAAGTTTGTTGTTTATGTCTTCAGGAATCTAAAATAATATATTTACGGAATACGCATGTGTATTTCAAAGGCCAGTAATTTCTAGACCTTTTTCCCACTCGTTTTTCTTTTCTTCTCAAAAACTGACAAATTCCTCTGGTGAAAGCAGTATTAGATTAATGACGCTAGTATATGTCTTCATTTCTTGGACAAAGGATTCGGCATCATATATAAATTCTAGATGTGACTTCTTTAGTTATGATCAGCTGAAAAGTATTTTACCAAGCTGCCAAACATATCAAAGGGTCCTTTATCATGGCCAGTTTCTGAAAATATATACTTTTTCTTACAAAATGATCCATCTGTTATTATTGTAATTTCTTCCAATATTTCAGGATTTGAAGATTCCATAATTTACATAATACGATCCAGCGCCAGTGAAGATAATTTAAGAAAAAACTTGTTTCATATATTCTCTTGGCACAAACGGCAGAAACCGGGTTTTTTTGTACATTTGTACAGTTGTTCAAAGATTTTTGAAAATTGGATACCGATTCGTCACAAGGAGAGCATTTTTCTTTTGTCAATGATAAATGATAAACTTTTGAAAGCTTACTGGTCGTCCATTCCGTGAATGAATCTAACAGCATTTTTCTTTCTTCTTTCTTTTTTTTTTAGAAAACATAGTTTTCTCGGGATCTTTCTTTTATACTTCATGGATTTTGAAAGACGAAACATTAAATTTCCTATCTGAAATTTCATTACCTATGTCCTCAATCTGAAAATCGGTTGAAATTTGTCATTTTCTTACTCAAACTGTTCCTTTACACATCCATTTACATAATTCAACATTGGTTCTTCGTCATCGAAAACAGCGTGATTTGAACACACGTGAAACTTACCAATATTTCGGCGGTGGCAATTTTTAAAAACACTGTCTCTTGAAATGATTCTCCTTTCTGGGATAAAGGATCCTAATTAAACAGCCATCTCATGAAGTTGTATAAGTGGATCACTGGAATTGCTTACTCGAATAAATTGATTGTAAATCATTGGCCATATTATCTTAACGAATGAAATACAACTAAAAAAACTATATCGAACTCTGTAATTATGCAACATGATTTTGTTTACTCCAGATATTGACAAAGATGAAATAACACTAAATAGTACATTCTATCTTTTCGGACTTCACTTTGTTCTGGTAGCGCATTCAATTGTCTTTATATCAAAAACATTTTTAATAAACTTTTATATCATATTAAAAAAAAACGTTAATTTACAACAAAAAATTTTTTCTACACGAAGGAATATTTTATCGAGGACAAAACTCACAGGATATCTTCATCATATTACAATTAATCTTTTGAAAAAATCAAAAACAAATCATAGGTAGCCTTTTCGAGAAAATGGACTGTTTAGTTTTTTCAAAAAATACAAGCCATTTTGGTCATTTTCAACTTTTTTGAATTTTATTTTTGGATTTTAAGAGTTTAGTTCTCCCTACAAGCCCCTCTAAAGAAATGAAAATTATGTAAATAGGTTTCTAAGATACATTTTAAAAAAATCGTAAATTTTTACGTAACTCGCATAAATATTAATGTAGCCCTGAGTTCGTAAAACAAGTTTTTGATAAAAAAAATAGGTGTCTCCTATTTTACCTTGGAAAACAATATATTTCAGCCCCAAACATATCTGTGACATCAACAGGGTCAGACTGCCTAATTTCATATGAAATTGGTGAGTTTTTTTTCGAAAAAGTTTTTTTTTTCGAAAAAATTTAAAATCAAAAGCATGAATTTTCTAAAAAAATATGAATATCTTAAAAAAAAAAAAAAATTCTTAAATTTTTATTTTAAAAAACTCAATTATGTGTTCCTTACATACATTCGAAAGAAATGAATTACTGAGTATTCTCTTGGGGATCTCTGAATATTGGATTTCTTATTGTCTTTATTGGCCAATAAATGATTAAAATGAAGTTTTTGTCTTGTCCGTAATATGAATACAAAACCAATTATCTTTTAAAATTAATTTTTGTATATTCGTAAACAGGAACAGAAAATGTCCTATAATTCCTTATTTCGATTTTGAAAAAATCGCACACTATGCACTTTGGTGCTAAATAGAGACAAGTAATATTTATTTAAAAAACACTAATTTTAGCATTTCTTTCCTTCAAATTAGAGTTTTAAAAGTACTTTAAAAAAGTTACTTTAGGATTTCGAAAAAAATAGGTTAAAAATGATAAAAGTCTTGTACCTAAAATTAAAAGAAAATTAAATATCTAGTGTCAGTTAGCACTTGCAAATACTGAAATCCTGTAAAACAAAGATTTTTAGAAAAAATAACAACACAACCTGAAAACGTTGTTCAAAATTCCCAAAAGTTTTTAGCTGTTTTTGACAGATTTTTTACTTTCCTCTTCTGCATTGCCTTTAACCAATCAATTAAACTGTTCCTCCTTGAAATGCGAATTTTGCTTTCATGTCTATTCCATATGTACATTCTATGGAGATATTTATTAATAGTTGTGCTTCCTCTGGGCGTACTTACTATAAGTTCCTTTCTGTGACCATATTCCAATTTAGGGTACATTGTATATACAAAGATACGGGTATGTACTTTAAAACAATTAATTCTTTTATTTCTTTTTGCAGAATTGAGTTTACAGTCCAATCGGAACTCTGATGACAATGCTATGCCTGACACTCCCCGCCATGGCGCCAGGTCTATGATACCTCCTGCTGAGCCTCCACATGACGCCAGTTCTAAGTCTCCTGCCGAGCCTCATCATGATGCCAGGTCTAAGTCTCCTTCTGCCGAGTCTCACCATGGCGTCAGGTCGAAGATACCTCCTGCTGAGCCTCCACATGGCACATCGTCTAAGTCTCCTCCTGCCAAGACTTCCGATGGCGCCAGGTTTATGTTTTATCCTGCCGAGGCTCCCCATGATGCCAGGTCGAAGATACTTCCTGCTGAGCCCCCACATGGCGACAGGTCTAAGTCTCCTCCTGCCGAGCCTCCCCATGATGCCAGGTCTACGTCGCATCTTGCCGAGGCTCCTCACGGCGCCAGGTCTATGTCTCCTCCTGCCGAGCCTCCCTATGATGCCAGGGCTAAGTCTCCTTCTGTCGAAACTCCCCTTCCGGCCAGGTCTGAGCCTCCTCCTGTCGAGTCTCACATTCGTACCAGGTCTACGTCTCCTCCTGCAGGGCCTTTTGCCCCTGCCATATTTAGTACTTATAACAGTCTATTTTCTTCTTGCATACTTGGATACGGACCCGGTCAACTTGGATTTATTCGACTTACTCCTAAAACGAATCCAAATCGACGATTCGAACTTCGGAGATACATTTTCCCTGTCGATAAACAAATTACATTGCTTATAGGACGTGGTATCTTTCAGCCCCCGTCAACCCAAGAACGAATTGTATTATCAACATCCAACGGTGATGTTTTTGCAGTATTGGAGAAAAGTGGATGGCTTACAGCAATATATAAATCTGTGGGGAAACGTATAAGATATAAAATAAATATGGTCAACGGCACGTTAACTGCAATGACGTCAGAAGAGATTAAGGAAAGTCCAATAGGTGCGCGCCGACCAATGTTACCACGAAATTTTGAAGTAGTAGTTGAAAACCAAGACTCTTTGCAGACTTTACACCGCACTGTTGCTGCACAATAAAAAAAACTGCAAATATCTTGAATACATTATTGGCATCGAAGCGTTCATTAATGATATTAGGACTGACATCGCGAAGAATGATTAACGGGTCGGCACACTAGAAGTTCATTTAACAATTCACGACGAAGAATAAAAAACTCTCAAATTAAAGGCTGTATTACTTATATCAAAGAAGACCTTCCTCGAAACCCCTCTCTATTATCAGGAGTAAACTGCCCTTTAAATAACCCTTATAATTCATAAATTACCAGTTAAATCTAATGAGGACATTCCGAGATTGTTTGTTTCAATCGCTACGGGACAAGAGGTACCTTGTGTTAAGGAGGACATCATCAATTTCCATCGGATTTGTGAGTTTGTAAGTCCATAAAGAGTAAGGGACAAATTCACCCAGTAGTGGATTCAGAAAAGAAATTTATCGTCGGTTGTCATTAGCTAGGCAGAAAATGAAAAATATTTCATTCTCATTAGGGAGTCTCTGAAGCCTTTCAATCAGAAGATCTACGCCATAGCCCAGAACTCAGAAGGCAGAAGAAAATGATTTATCTTTCGCTTGCAGGGTGAAAATTTTTTGCCCAAATGTGGATGGGTCCCTAAGTTTTATCTTTATCATATCAACGAGTTGACGAAGTGAAATAACAACTAGGCTTTCTTTGACGTAGATTTTTTCGGTTATTCTCTCTTAATATATTTTTTCATGGACATATCTGGTAAATATATTCTTAGTCTTAATTATTTCTTATTATCATTCGTCTTATTTTCTATACGTATTACTGCTCTTATCTAACTGGTTATTTATACTGATTTTGTCTCAATTATCGTATATTACGTAAGACTTCAGATATTCTCTAAAATCACGAAGTTTGGTCTCTTGGAGAGGTCTTCTGGCCTGAACTTTGTCAAGGCTTCCTATACTATTGCTTTTTATTGATGTTAGATCCACACAATATAGTTTTCAGATAGGTGTTATTTATAAGGCGTCAAGCGCCTCCTCTAGAAGTGATTCCCGAGTCAGCAATTTTAGCACATATTTCTAATGACTACAAAATTATCATCGCAGGTTATTTCTACACTAATGTAGACTTAATGAGCAGCTAAACTAAATATTTAAATTTTTCAATACATGCATCAAGACTGTCAATGGTTTCCTCTACCGCCACACATCATGACTTTATTGATATCGATTTTAAATTTACCAACAATTTTACTCCTCGTACATTTCAGCCTTTAATATGCAATATCTTAAAAATAAATGAATTTTACTTTTTTAAAGAACTTGAAACATACAAATGGGGAAAAAGTTATTTTTAGTAGAATGCCAATTATAATACCACCTTGCGGAATTAATTTTTTACCTCCGCTTTTGATAAATTTCTACCTCTTCACATTCATCATTTTGTGACAAAAAAACCTTGCCCCTCGATCACTTCTAAAATGTGAATATTGTTGAAAGAACGTGATAATAAACTTAGACTGGGGAAAAGAATGAAAAACATGAAGACCCAAGCTTAATGTAAAAACCGAAATCCGTGACGTCTATAATCAGTACAACTTTAACTTGATTAAAAACAGGAACAAAAATGATAACGTATGGCTTCTTTTAAGGCGATTGGGGTCAAGCCCTTCCAAGCATCCTTCTCCAGGCTGTTCTATTTCTCCTAATATTCTTTTAAGTACCCTTACAACCCCACTTTTATCTGGTGTAGCTTGGTCTACCATTGGAATTACTATCCCACATTCTTTTATAGAAACTTAATTTTTCTTTTCAGGCATCTCTCATGAATTTTTCTTAAAAGAACTAAATAAGGTGAAATCTGCTACAATAGCGATTGGTGGAATTTCCATTAAAATGACCCGTTTAAAACTTTTGATCATTTTTGCAGTCCTAAACATTTGCGATTTCTCCATTCAGGTTTGAATATCCCGGAACCATGGAAAATGGCTGCTATTCGTCTAATTGTGAAAGTTTTTTTTATCTTGCATATAAATTTTCTCTATCTGCATTCTAAATGCTCATTCTTTTCTCATTACCAGCTTTCGTGCAGGGCACAGCACTATTTCGACGTCACTTAACTTTACAGCGGATTACAAACTAGATATGACAAAAGATAAATTACGATCGTTATCTTATTCAATTTCTCAAAGACATTTGATATGGTGGACCATGAAAGTTATTATATGGTTTGCTTCTTATTTAAACAATCGACTACAGAAAGTAACTACTAGCAAGGGCGAGTTACTGAACTGAGTGAGAGTCAGGAGTGACGTCCCTTAGGGTTCCATCCTTGTCCCGATCCTATTCAATTTCTTCACTTATAATATTTTAGCTAAACCTAGATGATTTAATTACCATAAATATTGCGGATAATTTTAATTGATACATTTCGGGACTTATTTCCTCTCTGCGTCGATTGCTGAGAAGATTACAGAAGGATCGTGATTTTGGGGCCCATTGAGCAGTGGATAATGTACTAGGTTTGAAGCATAGTAAAACAAAAGCTATTTGCGTAGAGCCCTCAACATCACCCTCTTCTGGGAAACTAGCCACCCTATCTCCATTATACGTTAATGTACTTAACCTCCCTTCATCGAGTCGGTGTCGGATCTGGGCCTGATACTAAATCCAAAATTGTTTTGGAAGCAGTTGATCTGTAAATTATTAAAGAAAACTTTCCGAATCATACAGAAACTGAATAGAAATAAATATTCTATTTCCATCTCCGCTCGAATTCTTCTCCAAAAAAGCCTCAATCTTTCGACTTACGATTGCGTTTTTTTTACTGTAGGATGAAACTACTGATAATCCTAATTTGAAATTCCAGCACAATATTGAAATTCCACAGTAAGTGTGCGGGGGGGGGGGAGAAACAGAGAAGAAGTTACAAGAAAAATGTAAACTCTTAGGGGACACATTAGAAGCTTCCAACTACTAAGTCTAAACTACATCTATTAATAATAATGATAATGTACCCTATAATAAAAAATCTTGAACCAGTGGCGGACTGGTCGTCGGTTTGTGATGCGCGAAACCCTGTTGTCTCCCACCCTATTAGCGTCCCCCTAAGACAATGTAAAGGTTTTTAATATTTAAGAACAGAACCATAAGCTATTTAATCATCAACACATAACATCATACATGAGTTCAAAATTATACTTTCAACGCAAATAAAAGTTTTATTAGGATTAATTTGTTTGTCGTTCCAGGATTCGTAACTATGCAAACATTAATTGTATTGTCTCACATATAACATAATTTTTTCTCATTGTATGAAGCATCAGAAATGTATGGATTATCTGCGTTTTTTTAAATAAATTATTTTTTTTAATTTACCTAAAAAATTGCAATTTTCTATGGATAAAGAGGAAATTACACAACAAATGCTCAATTATGCGTAATCAATTAAAATATTGGTCCATATTTATCCCATTTTAATCCATTCTATTCTTAAGTTTGTAACAAATTCCTGTTTTTCTCATTATTGCTTAAACATTATGAAGGCTGTGCTTGTAAATTAAAGACAGATTAGGTTACGAAATTCTTATTGTTTTAATAAGGGTAAAGATGTAACACCATCATATCGTTTCTGAGAATTCTCAGGTATCGAAGAGAGGACACCTGTTCTTCGGTGTTACAAGTTTATATAATTCTTGCATTGATAAGGGTACTGTATGAGTACCGCAACGTTGGTAATCTTATTTTTATTTTTTTTATTTTCAATGTTCTTTTATTGTAATCTAGTAATAATAAAATTTAAAAAAAACGAAAGAAGAAAAAAGAGAATGAAGGGGATGTAGTTGGTTTCCTTTTCATTTTTCTTTCCTCATCATTATTTTTGTCTGAAATTTTTGTTTAAAAATTTTTTTTAGATTGCAATTGGAGAACTTTTCACTTGTTCGTTGTAGTCCAAATTTGATCGTTAGATTCTTGTTTTTTACAGGAGTTTGCATCAATTTGACATATGCTCTCTTACCTGATTTCCCAATATAAATCTTGCTATTTAGGTCAATCTTCTCTCTTCGCATCCCTGTTCTAAATACTTAGGGAATCCTTCCTTTTTATCATCTTATACCATTTATTGTATTTTTATTCTTTAATCATCCCCCAACTTTCTATTAATTGTCTTTTCCTGTCCTTTTTTTCCAGTTCTTAGCAGTTTACTCCAGTTTCTTCTTCTATGTCTCTAGAATTCAAGAACTCACTTCTTTCTTTTTCCAATCTCGTTAATTCTATCGCCTTCCCTCTCCTCTCTTCTGCCTCCATAAAACACTTTTTCGCAAACTCCCCTTACATTCCCTCCCACAGTTTCGTGCCAAAATCCTGGCGTCCTCCAATCCACGCCTGGTGTCCACCATATATACCAGTCTTGCAAACTCTCAATATGTTTCCTTTCTTTCCATCCCCATATCTTTGCCCCATAACTTAATACCTGTCATTCCAGCGTATTAAATAACCACATTCTCCTTCTCCAATTTTTTAAATCTTTTGTGTCTTTTCTCAATATCTGTTTCATTTACCCCGCTGCTTTTTTTATCCTTTCATTTATATGAGCTCTATAATCTCCATTCGTTTGCAAGATATGTCCGAAATATTTAAACACTTTTACTTCTTTTAACTTTATTTCCTTCTGTCTCCCCTTTATTCATTCTGTCTAATCTCACCTTTTGTAAACCTCATTATCTTTGTCTTGTCTACATTTCAATTTAGCTTTTTCCTATCTATGTATCTCTCTAATCCTGCAATGAAGCCCGTCATACCTTCTTAATCCTCTACCATCAATGCTATATCATTTGCGGATCCCAGTGCAATATCTTCTCCTTCCCTAACTTAACTCCTCCCTAACCAATTCTCCTTATTTCTTCTGCCAGATCTTAAATTAATCACTAACCAGAAAATATCTCCTACTTTCTCTTCTACTATTACCCTAATGTTTGTCTCTAACAAATGTCCAATACTCTCTTTGTAATTCCTTTTCTTATCCCCTTTTTCACTATGACTTTTTCTATTTGGCCTCGATTTGATGAGCCAAATGCCGTCTTTAAGTTCACGAACATTGCGCCTGTAATCTTTAACCTCTTCTCCTTGGCCTTTTCTCACAATAGCTGTCACTGCTCCTTCTTTCCATAAGTTCCGTTCAGTATGCCCATACTTTATTATACTCTACACCTTGACTATTTCTTACCTTGTTATGTCCTCTTTCTCGTCTCTTTCTTCACTATATTTTCCTGCCATCCTAACTTTTCTCTCTACTTTTCCCAGCAAATCCAAAAAATATTTTACGCATTTACCATTTGAATATCTTTGGTTACTCTTTTTCTTCTTCTTATTTCTCTATTTACTACCGTCCAAACCTCTTCTTCCGTCCTAAACTTCTCCGTCTCTTCCTCAAATATTTTTTTCTCTTTTTCTCTATTTTGATCACACAAGTTAGTACACTCTTTCCGTTCGCTCATATATTCTTCCCCATCACTTTTTTTTCTTTTCTGCAATTTCTTCATTCCTTTCTGACCTTCTTCTTTTTCTGTTTACAAGCCTCGTCCTATCCATTTCTATTTCTCCATTTACTAGCTTCATTTTTGTTTTTGCACTCTATTCTTTTTTCATTTCTATTATCATTTTTTGCATATCTTCGTCCACATTCCCCTCTCTCATTTTTAAATTTCTGACCTTTTCTCTTTAATGTTCTTTTCCTTGCCTTAACCAATTCTCTTTTCCGACACTTTGTAGCTTTATTCCTTTTAAAAAAAATATTGCTATTACTTTTTTTCTCACTGTAATATCACTATTAAGGTAAAGTGATCTGAATCAATATAATCACGTGCCTCTAGTGTCTTAACCTTCTCTCTAACTTTATCAGTTACTGTCACATAATTAATTACTGTTCCCCTTTCTCCTCCTGAGCATGCATAGTCTTCTTCCTCATCTCCCTTTATACTTCCGTTTAAGAAATACCATCACAATTCCTTCAAGCTTTTTAACAACTCCTTTCCCTCCACATTCAGTACATTATCGTTCGATTATATTCCTCTCTCTCTCTCTATTCTCATCATTCTCTTCCTCCTCTACCTCCTGTTTTCGCATTAAAATCCTCATCTATTATAAGCCTAATCTCACATTTATTTTCTTTAATAATTTCTTTCATATCCTCTGCTCTCTTCTGCATATCTCCATTCACATAAACCTCCACTTTCTTTTACTTTCCTCCTTCCATCTTCACCTCCACTACTATTAATCCTTCTTCTTATTCTTACCTTTCCTAATTATCTTTCCCTGTTATGCATTTATTCCTTACTCGCATCACCATTCCTTCCATTGCTCTGCCCTTTTTATTCTTCCTTTTTCTATTTTGAACATGCCGTTTGTAACCTCTTGGCAACTTTCCCCTTACTCTTTCTCATCCCTTTTCATCTAGCCACGTCTTCGTAATTATTACTACATGCCATTGTGTCGAATTTCTCATAAACTCCCTATCCTTTCCTTCCAGTCCTGCTATATTCCAGTAACATATCCTCCATTCTTACCTACCTTTGTTTCTCGTTTTTTTTTTGCTTCTTACTATTTTTTAATTTTCTATCTCCCGTTCCTTCCTCTTCTAGTTTCCTGGCATCTTATTTCTTACTAAATCTTCTCTTTCTTCATCTCAATCCCAGCATAATCCGTCCATCTGTATGCTCCCATACCTAACCCATGTTTGTCTTCCCTTTTTTCCATCCTCTTCTGCTATTTTCCTTATACTGCATCTTTCATTCTAGCTATGCCAAGTTATCCTCTATACTTTCACAGCTTTCATATAACAACCATCTTTTAATTTCACTAGTACCATTCGCTTCTCTCTACGTTTTTCCTTTCCAGCACTTCTCACTTCCTCTATCTCTGACTTAGCATCAATCCTTTTTAGTACTACTTTCACTCCTTCCTTCAGCTCCTTCCCCTCTAATCATATACTCTTTATCGCTATGTTTCTTTTTCTTTCTTCCCTCTCATTCTTTTCTATTCTTTGTTCTATTTTTCTCAGTCTTTCCTTTTCCGTATTCCCACTCTAGCCCCAACCAAAATCCCGGCTAGAGCTTTCTTTCTTCGTTATGCTACCTTGCATCTCATCTAACTTTTTATTATTATAGTAGGAAGATAACTTCCTACTTCTCTAGATTTTGTTCCGATAACAGCGTTCTCTTTTTTAACTGTTATCCGCCTTCTATCCATTGCTTTATTTCTTTCCTAACTCCAGCCATTTCTCGCCTAATTTCTATCCTGAATTCCTGTACCATTTTTTCCTGCTTTTCGTTATAAATCCGTATTACTTCGATCATAACTTCACGAATTTCTTTCAGACTTTCTTCTTTAATCGAATCTTCAGTTTCATCTCCATTTCTTTCAGTCCACATACCATTCTCATCCTTCTTTACAAAATTCTGTTTTTCCGGCGGTGATCTGAACATTTTTGAATGTTTTAAGCTTGAACCTATATCGTTTTTCTCTTCGCTGTTTCCCCTCTCACCTCTTCCCTCTCTTCCTTTTCATAAGATCCTCAATCTATCTCACGCGGTTTGCTCTTAATATTTCTATTTCTGCAGTTTTCTTGTACTTCCTTCGTGCCTTCCTTTCTTTAATCTCCTCTTTCGGTGTACTAAACATTTCCTGCTCTAATTCCGTTTTTTCATCGATGTTAAGCGCTTGGCTATCCATGAATCTAAGTCAAACGCTCCCGCCTTCTATCCTTCCTTGCCTCTATCTATCATCGCGTTCTGATATCTATCTTGCCTTTCTACTTCTCTATCCATCCCTTATACTACCAACCCAATCAACTCAGTCCTCCCAACCTGTCACAAATCTCAAACCAACATAACCTCAAATTTCAAAAAAATCTGTCTTAAGCATCAAAAATATGATTACCCCGCTTCAATTTTACAATCCCTCAATCAATATTTTCATCCAAACACTCCTATATAATTCCAAAAAATTATTATTATTATAATAATTGTTGAAATGATTATAAGAGTAAATGCTATTATCTGATTGAAACATCTCCCTAATGATGAATTTTATGTAAAATTATACTATCCTGCAAATTTTAAGTTTTTAGAAGCGAATAAGATGACATCTAGTGTTTCCTAATGAATGGTTCGTGCTGAACATGAATCTTGTTTCAAAAGCTTCACATAACGTCCCGTTTTTGAGAATATAGGGGCCAGTGAAAAATGTTCTAACACACCGAGAAGGGTTCGCACTTCTCGGTAGTGTGGGGATATTGATAGCTACACGTCAGCGATCTTAGTATATATAAATATAAGCAAACATCTTAATTTGATCACTATCATTTGATCACATCACCGTTTCTCCTTGGTATGACCCCCCCCCCCCCTGAAACAGCTTTCGCATTACTTCAGAGAATGCCGTTCTTTAGCGGTGTCTCTGCTCTCCTCTTTTGTTCAAGTTTAGGATTCTTCTGTAGGTCTGGGCTTCTTATCGGACATGCCCAGCTACGTAGTTAGCTTGTGCGACCGGAAGGCTTCTTCAATAAGGCTAGCACCCCATACACCCAGCAACGCATCGTTCCCAGTTAATGTTTGGGAGTTTCCTTCCTTTGCGGCGTAGAGGTAGAACTGCGATATGCTTTCGCTCGTTGAAGCCCTATGGCCCTCTTTGCCGCATCTCTAACAGGCTCTCGTACGGTCTAAGCTCTCACAACTTGCTGCCATATGTCCAAAGCCTAGGCAGCAGTAGCACCGTAACTTCCTCTTCTTCTTGAGCATTGAACAGGACACCGATCCCACCTTTAGGTATCCTGTGCCCTATCTCTTCCAGTCTGGCCGCTATCTCTTCTACCAGATCCACAAAAGCCTTTCGATTGCCTATGAAAGGTCTTTTCGTGAGGCTGACCCTAATCTCTCCACCATATTTCCTGCCGTAGTGACTTCTTACAGCCACCTCGACCTCTTCTCCTTCAGTTATCGGGTCGAGATCCAAGACCTCGACCTTCATACGGGGGACGAGTTCACGCACGCTACTCCTTTTGCCAACAGCTTCCTTAATTGCAGCCGACAGCTCGGATCTGCCATTCTCTGCAGGTCCTACTACCTCTCTACCTACCTACCTTTCCATTTCTAGTTTGATTGGCCCCCTTGATTTTTACACTAAGCGCGTGAAGCTTCACTTTCTGATTAAGCTCTTTGAGGACCTCCGCGTACCTCAGACCCTGAGCCAGTTTAATAAGAACCGCCTCGGGCCATCCTCGCCTCTGCATCTTTTTCTCCTTCCTGGAATTACCGGATGCAGGTTCTTCCTTCCCTTCTGCCTTTTTCGGGGTCGAGGTTACTGCCGTAACCTCGTGAGTCCTCTATTTCTTAGTCATTGGCTTGCAAGATCTCGCCTTCACTGGACTCAGGGTTGCCTCCCTTTCCCTCTTCCTATTTTCGGAAGTGGGAGCCACCGCAACTCCTTCGGTCTGAGTACAGTTTTGGCTAGTATTCTGCTTGGCCTTAACCTTCTCTTTTCTAGATATTACTCTCATCCTAACCGTTCTTCCTATATTCTCTATGAGATCCATATAGAGCTCCTCGCTCGTTATTGAGCGATCGCGGAACCTATCTACTAATCGCTCCGTCTCTTTTACGCCTTCCTTAATTGAAAACCACGCGTTCACCTTTGTACTGTTGAAATTCCGCATTTCCTTAATTTTCTTTTGTAAGTCTATGATGAGATGATGCTGCTCCATGAGTGTCATCTTCATCTCCGCTACGTCCCTGTTATTAACAGGCTTCTCACCTTCCTCCGTCACGTCCAAAAGACCACCCAATTCCTCAAACTCTCCCTTTTTTCTTTGTTATTCTCCATTCTATTACCACGAATAGATATGGAAGTGAAAGTCTAACACCACAGAACCCCGCATGTGGGAGTGAGGTCTAAATACTCTAGGAGGCGACCTGGTATTCTAGAGACACTGTTTGGAACACCATACCCTGGTTACATTCAGTCCTCGGCACGGTTTTTAACACCTTAACTTGTGTGGTTGTCTCTCGGTGTATCCTTCACCAAGTGTGTTTGGTCCGCGAGGCGTATTTTATTTCTGCCTTACCCTCTGTTTCAAGCGAGCATTCCCTTATACGCCACGTGAAGACGCGCTAAGTGCTACAAATTTTTCCAATATCAGAAATTAGAGGCTGATACACTCCTTTCAAATAGGCCCTATCTTAAATTAATCGGATGTTTTCTTCGATTGGGGGGTGTGTTTTTGTATAGGCGTGGATAAAGAAAATAAAAACAGAAAGGGCTAATAATTAATTATATTAAGCAAAACTAGGTCTTGAAATAAACTACTATTGTTAATGACTATCTTTATCTATTTTAATGCCATCTAGTTGTTGCAGTTTTTCTGAAATTTTTAACCATTCGTTCAGTTTTGACTTAGTACGGTTTTAATTAATAAAATTTGAACAAAAATAGTTGTTTAATCAATTTATTATTATTTATAACTTTTTTCTATTAGATGTGTGTTAGAAGGATGCAGTTTTTATGAAATCTTTGACATTTTTTTGCCTCTATAGATATAAAAAAATAATAAATAAACATTAAAGAGAAATATATTTAAACATTCTCTCTTCTTTTAGAATATATTTAGCTGGAAGCAAGGTTGATATCGAAATATGTGCAATTCCAAATTTTCCTTCTATGCTTTGCAATAAGCTTCTTGTTGCCATTCGAAACAAAATTTTCGCTCGTTATTTACAGAACTAGTACTCCAGCTACTTCACATTTTTCCATTATTTGTTTTTGTGTCTCGTGTAAGATAGCTTTTTTGTGCAGATTACTATTTTTTAAATTTAATTTTTATACATTAATATTATTACGAAAATTTAATTATTCTTCACTATTGTTTTAAAATCCAAAATTAATAAATGAAATTTAGGAATTGTAATATAAAACTGATTTCAGATTCGATTGCATTAATTAAAGCTATTTTAATTGAAAATATTGAATGCTTTTTCGAAAATTTTCCGCGCAGATTTACTGTTGTTAAATCAAACAATCACGGCGGACATAAGCCGATGTTTTCATTGTAACCTAGGTTTAAGTACACATCGAAAGACACACTTGGACAGGCTGATCTAGGACAGATCTGGTTTCTTCTCCCGGTCACTTCGACCAAGTTCTAAGAAAAGACCAGGTTTTTACGGAAAATGTGCTCTGTGGGTGAATTATAAGAATTCCTTGAATTGTTTGAATCGCTTGAATTCTTCGAATTACTTAAATCCTTCGAATTTCTTGAATTCAATGAATTCTTTTAATTATTTACATTTCGGGGATATTCGAATTTCATGGCATTCCTGGAGGTCCTTCAATTTTTCAAATTCTTCGAATTCCTTACATTCTTCACATTTTTTAAATTCTCCGCATAACTTGAGTTCATCAAGTTTCCTGAATTCTACAGATTCATCGAATTCCTTAAATTATTTACATTTGTAGAATTATTCTAACTCCTTCGAGTTTCTTGAGTTCTTTGAATTCCTTAAATTCCTTCAATTCTTTAAATTCCTCCAATTTATCAAATTAATTGAGTTCATAGAATATTTTGAATTTTTCAAATTCGTTTAATTATTCGTATTTCCTCAATTCTTCTAATTAATTGAATTCTTTGAATTCACAAAATTCTTCGTATGATGCTAATCATCTGCAGTTGCTCAAATTTTGAGAAAAGATTTTTCGAAGTTTTTGAAAATTGCTAAAACACTAGAACTTCAAATTTGTGTTCAAACGAAAAATCTCATTAAGATCAGTTGTAAATTTCGAAATATATTAATATCCTCTGAAAACTTCAAATATATTGCTCAATCGTTTAGAAAAAATTAGTTTGTTTTAAAATTATTTTTTTCATTTTTTATGGAATATATTAGATTTATTCAGATATTAATATAATGAGAATTTAGTTTAAATTACGCTCACAAAATAAAATTATAAAGAGAACCTTTTTTTCTCCTATGTCAAATATTGTTAAATTTTAGGTATTTGCATTTTTTAAACCTTTATTATAAAATTGTTCAAATTCAAAGACTTAAATTTAAATTTCATAAACTGAAATTGTTTAATATTAAATTTTTTACCTATGCAAATTTTATTTTATTAAATTTGAAATTTTAAAAAAATAAAATGTTTCTGTATACAAATATTCCGATTACTTTTTGTAGCTGTATCTTTTCATTTGTAACAAAATAAATGTTATTTTGATTTAATCATTTAAATTTTAATAAATTTTCAAGATTTTCGCGATTTGTAAACAGTTACTGAAAAACCTTTTTTTGACTTTAAACTCAACTTACTATATTACTATATTTTATCATATTATATTATCGTATATGTTGTTAACATTTTTTTCGGATAATTTTTAATGTGTTTAGTTACATATTTATCTTCTTCAGTAGGAAATGTAACTATTTGGTTGAAAATCTCCTAATTTAGTAAAAACCTTGTGTTTTGCATTAGAATATTAATGTTCTTGGTAACTACAGAAGTGGTGAAACATTTTAATATGTAAACCCGTTTTATAGCCTCAAAGTCGAAGTGACACTAACACAACCAGAATATTGATGCAGTCCACTGCAGATGTGTTTTCTGTAGGAAAATGACGTTTGCGTGTTCGGTGCCGAAGTGCAAAGAAAACAGTGGCAAATTTAAAGGAAAAAGATCTACGTCCAAAGTGCCCAGTGATCCTATTCTTCGAAGAGAATTGGAATCTTCTGTGCCCCGTCTTATTATTTTCTGATCTACACCACGTGTATTTGAAATGCATTTTTCTGACGAGAATATTATTAGAAAGTGCGCTAAATTCCCATCCATTATATTTCGAGTTACGTTCGAGAGATTTAACTATGTGGCACCGCTAGTCCACGAACCATGTCGCCGCGATCTTTAGCTACAAGAGACAGATTACCTCCGTCTATACGCTTCTCACGCCCCCAATCATTATAATGTTTTTCGTGCACGATACGCCACATCGTCAGTGTAATATTTTTAGTCATAATCAGTGAATTTAGTTTAATGAATGGGAAAATCATCACGCAAGAGGTGGTACAGATCGAGATCTAGGTTTCGATATCGATCTCATACTAACGAAGTGAAGGAACTCTAAAGAGAGTTGAAAAAATTTGAAGCGGAGGTTCGACACTGGCCGTTTGCGATCACCATCCAAGGAACGTGTAAGTGTTCCGAAGCGGTATATTGTGCATCGTGTCGGCAGGCGATATTACGAGGGTCAACTCGATAGACAAGAAGATTCTCGTAAGTATAATTGTATTCAGGGCGCTAGGCTCATACTTAGGATGAGATGAACCATGCCAATTATTTGGCGGTTGGCCCTCTTGAGGAGTGGGACATACCGTGCATTCATGACGATAGGCCCTCAGTCAGCTGAGGGATAGGTCGCGCAATATGATCGGTACGGTAGGTACACACGTCGTTAGCGGATCATACTAGTATGGATTTCTTTCATTTGTTTACTAGAAGACTTTATCACATAATTATAACACTTTATCCGAGAGACTTCTATCCGAGAGACCTCTGTAAAGTTATGTGCGAGGCTGTCCGAAAAGTATCCGACCTACGTTTATGTCTTCGCGCGGAGAGACTCAGGCGACCTCTGGAGGGTACGGAAGTCACCAGCAACTCCTAACCTTCTCATCGGTAGCCTGAGATACCGATAAAACGACTTATTTCCCGCGCAGTGTGTATTGGTTTACATCGACTTTTTTTCGTTTGTCGCAATTCGTTTATTGCTAAAAATGACCGAACGAACCGAACTGCAAAATGCCTTTAAAGATGAGTGTATGGGCAAAACACAAATAAAAGAGTGGTATGGGGGGTTCAAAAAAGGCCGCTCATCTGTTGACAGTGATCCTCGTTCTGGCCGACCTTCGACGGGAACATCGTCGAATAATTTTGAGCGTGTGTATGTCGCAGTCTCAGAAGATCGTCGTTTGACTGTGAGACAACTAGAACATGAACTTGGAATACCAAAAAGTACTGTTTGGCGAATTTTAACCGAGAATTTGTAAATGACTGGTGTGTGTGCAAAATTCACCCAGAAAATGCTCACAGACCAACAAAAAAACCTTCGATTAGAAATCGCTCAGGACAATCTGGAAATGAGCAATAATGATGAAAATTTTCTTAAAAAGGTTATTACTGGTGATGAAACATGGGTTTATGGTTATGATCCTGAAACAAAACAACTATCTTCGCAATGGAAGCTTCCATCCGAGCCTCGGCCAAAAAAAGGCCGTCAAACTCGAAGGAACATCAAGTCAATGTTGATTGTTTTTTTTTGATAATGAGGGCGTTGTGCATGACGAATATGCTCCTACAGGCCAGACAATCAAGAAAGAGTTCTACGTTGAAGTTCTGAAAAGATTGCGTGATGCAATCAGGATAAATCGCACCTTTGGGAAGCCGGTGACTGGCTTCTTCATCACGACAATGCTCCAGGGCACGCATCTAATCTTGTGCAGAATTATTTATTAAAATACAGTGTTGCGCAGCTCCGATAGTCTCCATACAGTCTAGATATAGCTTCCTGCGACTTGTGGCTGTTTCCTCGATTGAAAATGCCACCCCCCGGATGACGAAGAATAAATCAAGCGCCGAAAGATCGAGGTAGGTCGGATACTTTTGGAACAGCCCCCGTATCTCTGAACATCTAAATAGTTAAATCTCTCAAACGAAACTCGACATATAATTAATTGTTTAAACGAACTTACCGGTCATGAAGTTCGATCATAAATATATGTAGAATTTAGTTTGAGAGGAGTTCCCACCCTTTAGAATATTGATTGATATCCAATAATATTTTATCCCACCCTATACTTATTTAGAAAAGAATCGAACTTTAAACTATGTTGTGATTAGGGGCGTGATGAGCGTATAGACGGAGGTAATCTGTCTTTTTTAGCTAAAGATCGTGGCGACATGGTTTGTGGATTAGCGGTACTACATAGTCAAATCTCTCGAAAGAAACTCTACATATAATTATCATCGAGCTTCAAACGGGTAAGTTCGTTTGATCAATCAATTATCTATCGCGCACCTTTGCAACATCCGCGTTTAAGAAATGGTGCCTAACCGACATACTATTACTATTACAAACCCTAGTGTCAATTTTTTTAAATAACTGGAAACTTTAATAAGGGAAAATTCCCCTCCATGAGAGTCTCCGGAACTGTATATACGGCCGTTGTATTACCTTCATTATTCCAATTAATTGAATTTTTCGAATTACCAAAATTATTCGAATTATGCAAATTATTCTAATATGTTCAGATCTTAAAAAAAATTTTTATTAATTTTTTTTTGGAATGTATATTTAAAGAAAAAATATTTAACATCTACTAAAATCAGCGCTTAAATTTGCCGAACTGTTAAATCCTTTGTTTTTTAAAATATATTAGGTTTATTCAAATAAATATATAATTAAAAATTAGTTTAAATTACGGTTACAATTTCAAATCATAAAATTTAAATGTTTAATTTTGAGAACCGTTTATTTTTCTCTTACGGTTAAATATTGTTAAATCTTAAGTATTTGCATTTTCGAAATCTCTATTATAAAATTGTTCATATTCGAAAACTTAAATTTCAGATTTTGAAAATTAGAACGTTTAAATTATGTAATTATGTAATTATGAATTTTTGAATTTTATATTATTGAATTTGAAGAATTTTTAAAATAAAATGTTACGTCTGCTAACATCCCTAATGTTATCATTTTAAAAACTGTATACAAATATTCCGATTACTTTTTGTACCTTTATATCTTCATATAAAACTAAATAATTTTTATTTTTATTTTAGCACTTAAATTCAATAACATCAAGATTACATCAATTACATTCAACATTTTCGTGATTCGTAAACAACGACCGAAAAACTTCTTTTTGGTTGAAAACTCTACTACTTGTTTGAGAGTTTATCTACTATTTTAAATTCATCCTTTTAGTTCACACTTCATAATTACAGTTTAAAAACCTTTCTGTCAAAATTTAGTTATTATATTATACTATATTATATTATATTCTGTTGATATTCTTCTGAATAATTTTTTTAACTAAAAATATAACTCTGGGAAGTTTGGTTAAACATTTATCTTCTGCAATGGAAAATTCAACTATATTGTTGAAAATTTCTTAATTTTGTGGAACCATTGTATTTTTCTATAGAATATTAATTTTGTTGGTGAGTAATTTATATTTATGCTAGAAAATTTAAATATTTCTGTAAAGGTTCGTCTATGTTGTGGAAAAAGTCGTTTTTTGGCAGGAAATTCACCTTTTTGATTGAAGATTCAACTATTTAGTTTAAAATTAATTTGTTTCGTTAATGATTAATCACTTTACCTATAAAATCTTTTTTGCAAGAAAATTTATCTTTTTTAGTTGAAAATTCACGTATTACTCATTTTCTTGGTATAATTAAACTGTTCTAAATTGATGGGTTCTACGAATATTAGGCTATCTTTCCGCTACTGATAAGGATAAGGCTAATTTTATTTAGCTAAGTGTTCATAAGGAATAAATAGCCTATTATTTTTCAAAACATTTAACTTTCAAAACACGAAATTTTAAAAGATTTTCAGTTCTTTCACACTTCTACGTATTTATTAAATTTCGTATAAAATGAAGTTAGCTTAATTCTTAATGGTAACGAAAAGATATTCAATTATTTGTAGAACCCATCAAAATAACAATTAAATATTTGTGTGCAAATATCAGATAACACGTTTTCCGTTAAAAATGATTTTTTTTTTGGTTGAAAGCATAACTACTTTGTTATAAATCCATTTTTTGGCGTTGAAGTTTCTATAAAAAATTAAAAAATTCGTTGAATGATTTTTTCCAAAATTCATTTGATTGTTCTTAAAGGATTATAATTTTAGTAAAAAATTTAACTTTTTTTTATAAAAATTTAAGTATCTCGTGAAAAGTTGAAATACTTCGTTAAAAATACATTTGTTTCAGTTTCGTTATTTTAATCCAAAACTCATATATTTGATTGAAATTTTAAATATTTTGTTAAAAATTAGTTTTTCGTTTGTTTGAAAAATAACTTTTTTGGCTGCAATTGTAAATATTTTATTTTTAGTTGTTAATTGATATTTAAAAAAAAATAGTAGAAGTATCCAATTTTCAGTTGTAAATCCATGTGTTTTGTTAAACATTTATATATATTTAGAAAATTCATCGTCTTGGTTGCAAATTCATCCTTGTTGTTTATGAACTCAACTTCTTGGTCAAGAAATAGTATTTCGCTTGAATTTAACTGTTAAAGATTCCTAATTTTTTGTTCGAAAATAAACCGTTTCTTTGTAAATAAATTTTTTTGTTAAAATTTATTTTATTTTGAAATTTATTCTACTCGTAAGATTCTCATCTTCGGTTGACTATTAAACTACTTTATACCAATATAGCATAACATTTCTTTAGGTAACTAAAATATTTTGTTTGCATAATTATTCACTTTTCTACCTAAAGAAAATGTTGTATTTTATTGGAAAAATTAAAATATTTGTAACTAGTAATCATTTGTCTCAACGAAATATAATAATAAAATATAAAATAATTATTCATTCATTTGGCTAAAAGAAATTTTTTCTTTATTGGTTTAGTCCATTCACCATGCCACAAATACTTCTGTGTGCACTACAAGGTCCCCGAGATACTTCTGTTTAAAATATAAACAAAGAAAGAAGATATTTTGTATGTTAATCCGGAATCGTCCAAGGGAACCGGTGTCATAATTTACCCTAAAACTCTTGTGAAACCAATACCTACCATTATTTTGTTTCGCATTTTTTATTTATCTATGACATAAGATAAAACATTTTACTCTTGTGTTACTTGAAGGTACAACGAGCTATTATTTATTGATAGATATATAGATATTGAATTAGAAAATATCTCGCCTAATCGTATTATTAATTCTCTACTAATCTATGGTGTCTTATTTTTCGCCAATTGAATCTGAAATATTTAACTATACAATTACAATTAAAATACTAAACAAGCTATACAAATAAAATAATCTTCTTCTAACAATCAATTTCATACTTATATGCAATCGAATGCTTATTTAAAGCAAATAATGTTTGCAAAGTTTGCTAAACAATTGCAATTTTCTAAATATGCATACTTATCACTATCAATTTATTAACCATCGTCAATAATATTATTATAATCATGGATCGAAGTTAAGATTTCTCACACTACTTAGAAATGCATACACGTGCGTAATTATTTACTGTATTGACCCATATTTATTCCATATGGATCCATTCTATTTTTAAGATTGTTAAAAGTTCTTCTTGTTCCAAACATTGTTCAAACAATGAGAAGGCAGTATGTTTGAATGGGAGACAAACTATTGCTAACGTTCACAATTCCAAAATATGACCTTCTTATTATTTCAATAAAATTAAGATTGTAACATCATAGCGTTATTGTATTAAACTTTTCTATTTTTTACATGTTCCATTTTAATAGTATTTCTTATTATTGCATATACCTTTTGGCTATTGAATTTGAAAATATGTTAATCGTAGACCGTATGTGTAAAGTTCAAATCGTAAAAAAAATATTGAAAATGAGCTATTACAGTTTTTGAAAACCGACAGAAGTCGCAATAAAATGTTTTTAAACACAATTCTTGTTTGAGAATGCGCATTTTTAAAACTACGTCTGTATTAATATCGATCCATGTTATGAATTATAATGATATACATTTATGGAAATAATATACAATTTGAAAATTCACTATGACCAATATACTGTTCTCGATGTTTTGGCCTTTAGTTTAAGAAAACCTATTCACACAGAAATAATGTTGATCCAACCCCTGCCCCTTTCCAACATATCGTGGAGGCGGGAAGGTACTCCTGTGACTGGGTACATAAATAATGTTGGTCAAACCTCTACTCCTTTCTAATGTCTCGTGGGAGCGCGAAGGCATCCCTGTAACTGGTCACGGAAATAATATTGCTCAAACCCCTATCCCTTTCCAACGTCTCGTGGGGGGAGGCACCCCTGTGACTGGTCACAGAAATAATTTTGGTCAAACCCTTACCACTTTCCAACGTCTCGTGGGAGCAGAAAGGCACCACTGTAACCAGTCACAGAAATAATTTAAGTTCACACGCCTGCTCCTTTGCACATTCTCGTGGGAGCGGGAAGCACCCCTGTGACTGGTCACAGAAATAATTAGGTGTTTTCACTTTATCGTCAGCTAACTTCACTTCGTTGAATGCTGAAAGGGGGGAACAATGTACTAAAAGCATGGGACAAAAATTTCTGTGTTATCTTCGTAATAAATAATAATTACTATCAGTTTATTATGTCATCGCATAGTTCTTAACAAATAAAAACTATTTTTTAAATACACTTATATAGAAAAGAAATTTATTACGCCGTTATTAACAAAATAGGGCAAAAATGGACCGAATCCCATGCATTTGGTCTATTGTTTTCCCTTCAGGAATCAATCGAGTGATGTGAGCTGGTAATTGAAATAAAAATACCAAAGAAAGGTGCAAAGAAAAAATTAAGAAACAAAAGTTGTACGCTTAAAAAAATCTACAAATTTGTCTATAGTAATTTTTTTATGAAATGCATACTTTTCGTTTTAATCGTAAGAAAAAAAATTTTTTTAATCAATTTGGGACAACAAAAAAAGAGCTACAACTTAATCATTAATTTTTTAAAAGGACGCATAGTTTTTGTGTTAACTGCAAAAATAACATTAACAATAACAAAATTAATATTGGACTTTTATACTGACAAAGATCAATTGAACCGCTGGAACTCAAAAGGGGATACGCCCGAAACGCCGTCGTCTTAGTTGGCCCCTGAGTCATATTTTTTTCAACTAGAATTTTAATTTTTCAATAACATATCCTATTAGAAAATTTTATTTCACATATTTTTAGTCGTATAAATAAACGTAATAACTTCATTAGTTTTCGAAATAATCAAGAAAATGTTACTTTTTTCTTCAATCGTAAAGTACGAATTTTTTTGTGTTCAACTCGCCATAAGTTCTACATTAATAGGAATTGTGTAATAAAAATTTTAGAAAATAAGCAAAATCATGTAAAAAAACTAACGGTATTTATAAAATTTTAAGTAATTGTCACCAAAAATTTACAACGATTTTTATTTTTCCCATGGCGTAAATTAGATATTCAAAGTTCCAAACGCTTCGAGAGTCGAACGAACTTTCATAAAATTAAAATTAACGGTCACCTAAACTTTTGCTAGTACTCAAAGAAGCTTTTAGAAAATATCAGGCAATTATGTTTTATAGTTTTAAAGTCACAATTAATTTAAGATCTCAGCGCTGTCCCGTACGCGAGCTAGCTCGTGTATAATTTTAAAATACAAGCTTACTATAAAAAATATATTAAGAAATCAAATGAAAAAGAATTATAAGATATTAAAATTATCAGAAAAGCTAATTTTTAATTTTCTCTAATACTTTTAAGTAGTACCTTATTTCGTGAACATTTTTTCTTATTCTTCAACCAATTTTCTTCACAGCTATTAATTTTCCTGCCTCGACCCATATTTCGGTTATTTTTATTTTTAGCAAACTTAAACTATCCTAAACAGAATATTATATGCTAACACTATTCTACAATATTGATTCTGTGCATTATCTTAGTTAGGAGAAAATCAAAATAAACACATTCTCTTTTTTTTTTGGTGCAGCACTGCATCATTTCAGTTTAGCAGTTATAATAAAATAATATTTTAGTAGATTGAATTCAATAATTATAGCAAAAACTGAAAACCCATAAATATAAAATATTTTCGAAAAGTGAAAAATTTCGATGCTTTTAAATGCTTTTAGGCTAATGGCGCCTACTTTGACTATTATTTTGCATTGATCAGGCGAGATCAGGACAGAGAAAGCAAGCGGGTAGTTAGGTGAAAATGCAGGAAGAAATATTGAGGAGGGGTGGGTTGAAATGTAAGAAAAGTTTTCAATGTAATTTTTATTGCCTTTTAAGATTGTTATTCGACTTCTGTTCACAAACCACATTGTGTATTAGAACTGTAATTAATTATTCGTGTCCTCGTGTTGCCAAATTCATTGTTAGCAATTCACTGTCATCATCGTGTTCGAGCTGCTTTTGTAAGTACTGAGCGGCTGGGCGCTGATCCTTGAAGCGGCTAACTGCGAACTTCTGAGCGGCTAACGGATTATTGGGTAACGGGTGTGCGCCTGATGGAGGAGCGGCTAACGGAGGAGTAGCCAACAGATCAGCAGATAATAAAGGAGCTGCTAACGAAGGACCGGCTAAGAGTTGAGTGGGTAATGGAGGAGCGGCTAACGAAGGACCGGCTAACGAAGGATCGGCTAACGAAGGATCGGCTAACGGATGAGCGGGTAATGGAGGAGCGGCTCTCTGCAGATTATTTTCTATCTGATGAAGGTATAATGGCTTAGCAATTCTCTGTAAATAGACATCGTGCCGCATTTCTCGTTCTATTTCGGCAACGTCCTCGGCTTCCTGCTGCTTGAGTGCGGCCATTCTCTGCGATTTCGCAGACCGAAAACCTGCTCGTCCACGGGCTGAATTGAGCCTAGATCGCTTCCTGGATTCTGCATCATTATTTCTTCTAATAGAATTATCATCAGGAAGATCGCTCTCCAAACTTAAATCTGCAAGAAGAAATGCAAATGGGTGTATTTTATTTCTCCTGAGAAGAATTCTGTAAAAATAAAACGAAGTGGGATAATACACTGCATATGGCTCTTATTAAGGGTGGATGCAAAACTTCATTTTTAAAATTCTTTGATCTTTCCCCAAGCAATTTTTTATATTTTCTTTCCATTAATATTCAAAGACCAGCATCTCAATCTTCTTAAATTTTTAAAACATAATATGTGATGTGGAACGAGAGAATCGGGCTAACGACACAAAAATCGATTGGCGTTATGCAAAAAATTCTATTTTTAATCAGTAAGTCTGTATCAAAGCCGCAAGATGTGTGTCCCTTGCCACTTGTTTCCTCGTCCTTTCACTTTAAATCGCTCTCCCCGAAAAAATAGTTTTGTGTCGTTAGCCCGATTTTTTCGTTCCACATCACATATTCTATAAGGGAATAAGGCTATAAAAGTTCAAATTCCAATTAAAAATAAAAATGTATTTATATGTTTTATTTTGAGATATTTTAGCGTATGCTTACCAATGGAATTAAGTAAAACCACTATGGCTAGCCAAATAGTGCCAATAATGATCCGCATTGTAGGTAACTAAAGGGACCACTATTTTGTGTATCTCTAATATGCTCGCTAGAATCTAGATATGAATTTTATGATTTTATCTTTACAAGTGTTGCCAAACAAAATATGTTGTCATACTAAGTAATAAATCAACCGTAAAGAATAAATATAGAACACAGTTTCGAAACAATTAATACTTTACGGAAGAAACAACTTCAATGCCAATTTTCGAATTTTGTTGGTGTTTATTATAGAATCATTTTTAAAAAGGCTTAGTCAATTAAAAGGCTACTTCGAAACAAAAAAATTAGATAATAACTACTTAATAGTCAAATTTGTAATCAACACCAAAAATGTTAACTAAAATGACAAATCGTCTGCAAACCAGCAAACAGTAGACACAGGCTTGGAAAATTGTGTAACTCCTTTAAAAATACTCAGTTAATAATGCCTTATAAACATTTTTTAATTTTTAAATGATAATTTTTAAAACATATTAATTTTTAATCTTAAAAGCTATTTATTAAAATGTATAATTGAATTTGCAATTAAATAAACAAAGTTTTTTTGAATCAAATGACTGATGAGATCAGGATTTTATAAGTTAATTTAAGACGATGCTTTAAACCTCATAGGATGATCCTGTAGATATACAATAACGAGCGGCCGCGAGCGCTCGAGGTGACAACAGTCACCCCTATATGCTTTCTTAGAGCTGCCATATGCTACTACACAAGCTTTTAGTCGCTTTCTGCCTGATGGTAAAGAAAGTTTCTTACAATGCGACAGGTATTTAATAAAACCGCCTTCTGAGCTGCTGCCATACCCTACTGACACCTAAATGTTCAATATGTTTAGTGTGTCTTGCGTTCACATGTAGAACCTTCCCCCGTTTTTTTCTCGGATCACGATGTCAGTTCGATTGGCTCGGATGTAACGATCCGTTTCAATAGTAACATTCGAACGTAAGATGTAATCTTTGTTTTATAAAACTGGCATTGGAATGTATCTATAAAAAGGAATCCATTCTTTTAAAAGGCCTAGGTTTAGGGCAAGCGGTTGATTTATAATGCTTGCTACATTATTATGTCGGGGCGTATATTTTCATTGAGCTATTACGCGACAGCCATCAATAATGTACTCTATCAATTTCATTCTCGTTGCAATAAGAATATACCTTATCTGCAATGATAGCTGTAAAACATTTATAAATTGTTGGAAGACAAGCTATCGGTCGAAATTCAGATGGATTTTGAGCATCTGGGTTTTCAGGTATCATATACGTAGTAACCTGGAGCATAAAGCCTGGAATTAGATCGGGGTGTTCAATCATGTTCTGAAAACACCTTGCCAACGCATTATGCACACTCGTCAGGTTCTTGTATCAGAAGTTGTGCACCATGTCTGGGTCTGAAGCTTTCCAGTTACTTGCCCTTTTTAGGACCGCTGAAACATGTAAGCCAGTGATGTATGTCAGCTGCATTTTAGGGCTATTGCCTGCCCTTTCTGTCTCCAGTTTGAACCACGCAGTGTCCAAATGGCATCTGCCCATTTTTCCCCAAATACCCGACCAGTAATGAATCATATCTTCCGATTGAGGGACTTCAGTGTCTTGCTAGGTATTTTGCTTAACAGTCAGTTCACGGTAGAACCTTCTTTTATCTTTCTTAAAGTTTCGATTTTGTTGCCTTCGTGCACTACTTTTTCTGTATGGACGCATTCTGGCAAAAAGAACATGAAGTCTTTGCCGTTGGAAATGCATACTCTCATCCAATATTGATGGTGTTTATGTCTCGATGTGCCGAGGGTGGATGATTTCAGTAACATGGTTTATCAGCTTTCTGGTTCTATTTTCTGTTTTTGAATTGAGTTAATCGACCCAATTTGCACCTTTCTTTGCTGACATCCATATCCAACCTTATCTTCCATGGTGGATCTAGATTCCTTGTCGCGGCAAAAACTGAATTTGTAGGCCTAGTTCTACGGCTTAAGGTTCTAACGGTTGCCACAGCTGTACAGTATTCAAGATTCTGTACCTCTAACGCATTTTTTGTTACGTTCAAACGCGTCGGTAAAACCTTACTGTTGAGGTGTTCTATTAGTACACGCAAATCATGTGTGATGTTCATTTTGGGCAGAGAATGCCTTAACATGAACGAAATTCCTTTCAAGGTGCTGTAGTTTTTCTGGTATGTCACTATCTACATCAACATTATTAATATCAGGATGTTGTTCTAATGCATCAGGTACATGATGCTCATTATCCCTAGCACCTATGTCTTCAGCTTCAATCAAAGTTTCGTCGTCCACATCTTCCAAGGGGAGTTCATCAATAGGAAGCTGCTGTTCCACTTTCATTTTAATAGCAGCTATTTCAACTGCCGAAAGCAATCTGTTTACAGATATTGAGCGTTTTTGAACTGCCATATTCTGCTCATTTATTTTTGTGGCTAGCTCTGGGTATTTAAGTAAGAAGAGTCGATGATGCTCTCTCCTCACACTTTGCCCACATTTATCTGCCAAAAAATAAAGGCGCATAACATCTCTGTTTATATGGTATGTCTATTTTCGTCGCTTTTTTGTTCCTGAACCTCTACTTCTGCCTCTGTTTGTTTAAGGACTTCCACCTCTGGAGAATGTGTTAGTTTCATCGTGTTCCGCGGCTTCCTCTAACTGATATTCATTGCCGTTATTTCTCCACGCCATATCAACCTGTTGCTTAATCTCCATTGCTCGGTATTCTGTAATGTGTAGATTATTGCTGATGTCCTTCACCTCAGCGATAAGATGTCTTAGTGCGTTTTTCTGTATATTAGGATACGTTACAGCAAATCACGTTCTTAAATTGTATCCTTTTTCCATTTTTGTTTCAAGCTTCGCACTTTCCTAATAGAGACGCACCAAATCCTATTTCATTATGGTATCCCACTTGATGCTCTCCCACGGTATTTCTGTCATGTTAATTGGCTGTAAATAGCTAACGCTAGTCAAAGCATCCTTAGCAGGCACAGTTGGTGTTCCACTGCTTACCGTTTGTCGCAGATGTTCTGGCTGGTCAGCTGTTTGATTAGTGATATCTGCCTGAACATATCGCAGCTCACCATCACCACTGTCCCGCATGCGCAAATTTCGAAAATTCCTGAATGAAGAAAACAGGAAGTTTCTACTAAAGTCGCGCCAGATGTGCTCTGCCTTGTGATTTCTTAGTTTTGAACTTCAGAGAACTTAAGCGACTACCTGAGGTCCAAGCGATTGTCGACCTAGGCCTCAAGTATTAGAACCTGCTCGCATAGCGCCCTCCACTGATGAGGATGAACTTGCCTAAAGATAGATCTTAATAATCGTATCTTGTAAGTAGGTAGTAAGATTAAAATAAAATAAGCCTTCTGTGCGAGTGTTAGTGTTATTATTTTAATAAATAAAAATTAGAACTGATTCTTCGTCTTGAGATGAGATAAAGGTCACTGAAATATCGTTGCTAGAGAAAGAACTCTCTTTTTTAGAAAATTAATTTTATTTAACGAATAGGAAACATTAGTTTTGATAAAACACAAAAAGTGAAAATACATTTCTGAAGAAAGGAGTCTGTATAAATTATCTAAGCATTTAAAGATCACCTAAATTGATTAGGAAAGCAAGAGAAAATTGAATTAAAAAACGGAATGGTAGAGATATAGAAGTTAGAGCATTACCTGAAATTAGAATTAAAGAATAAAAATACACTTTTGTGAAAGTATGCCAAAGATACGTTAATAGATATTTAATGTGAGTTTAAATGCACATAGCATAGGGCCTAGAATCCTGAATGTATACATAGGTTGGTTCAGGTGTGTAAAATAAGAATAAAATCAATAAATGTAGATAAGAATCTTATTCTTTCTCCAGAGATCCCCTTTTTATATAATGATATTTAAGATTTCCTATGACTAATTATTAATTGTATCCTATAAGTAAACCTATCTAAAAGCCGACGGTTGCAATTATCGCCCAACATGAGGCCCTGTTAGCCGAAAAAAATCGACTAGCCAGAAATATATACCTCAAAGCATGGCAGAATTAGATCAAATGCTCAAGAGAATAACGATATAAAATGAAGGTCGCAGCATGGAAAGAATCGACAGATGGCTGGCCGAGCGTAGGCATGCACAAAACAAATAAATATACGGCCGAAAAACAAAAGGAGCTGCAGAAGAAAATGGCGGCGCTCTTGCTTAACTCAATCGATTAGAGACCGCCGAAACTCGCGTGGCCCAACAAATCACCGATGATTTAAGCACGATGCTCCATGACCTGACTCACGTACCGAAACCCAATATTAAGTACGCACTGACTGAGTATAATGGCGAAGGGAGACCGGGCGTTACCCTTGCCAATTAAAACAATAATAAGAGGTAGGTACGCCCACGAGCGTGTGATGAAGAGTACTCAATCGGGAAGTTTCTTTCCAGTCTACCCAATGACTGATAACTAATTATAAAAAATTAACTCACAGATCTTGAGAGTTTCACGGTCAAATTCCAACAAAGATATTGGAATGAACATACGCAGTATGACGTGAAAACGTATCTGGAATTCAGAATTTACCAACGAAATAGAGACAAGTCGAGAGCGGAATATGCCTCAAAATTATTTGCGCAGGTAAGCGATTTGATACCACCGTCTGAAAAAGCAAAATGATTAAGAAGCTTGCCAGACACTACAATGACTGGATTTAATACGCCATTTTAGAAATAGGTGTAAACCGCAGCGAACAATGGATTAAACTTTTGTGGGCATTCGACCGACTTAGCAACATTAACTACAGCTATAATAAAAATAAAGATTGACGAAATATTGGCAATAAAACGCAAGGCTCCAGAAATCAAAATCCTGTTGCATGGAGTTCAATAAACCAGAATTCGAGAATGTGCATCATTGAAATCGACGTATTGGACGAGTGCAAAGCCAGCATCGATCTCGATACGAGGCTTCTTACATTTCCTTACGTGTGGGACAGCCCACTCTCCGAACCTTACAAGATGAAAGTGAGAATACACGAGATGGAGATAACAACGTGTGTGCTTTAGAACCATCATTAGAGATGGAGTCTTTAGATTAATAGAAACAAAAAGAGAATGCTCATAATGGAAAGAAATGTCCACTAGATGTAAATCAGGAAAAAATATAAAAAGAAGTAAAAGAAAGTCAAGGATTAACAATAGACGAAGAAATTAAACTTGGCGGAGTCATTTAAAAACATCAACGCGTATTTCGACGAGAACCAAAACTTTTAATACAATATCAACACGTGCTCAAATTGCGAGAAGAACAACCTTTCATTAAACCAAGTTATCCGATTCCAATGGGACATAGAGAGAAGGTGGATGAAGCAATACAACTTATGATGAGATTAGATAGTATGCAACAGTCGAACAGCTTCCACATTAACCCTCTCTACTTTGTTCACCGAGAGAACGAAATTCTGATAAGACAACATTTCGTTTTCCGCACGAAGCTTGTCAAAGAAAGGGAAGTGTAGGCGTAGGACCCCGGCTGGGGTGCTCGTCATAAAAAAGGATGGAGCGATGCGCTTATGCCCTGATGCACGAAAATGCAATTTGATTTCAATCGAGGACTGGGAATGCCCAGAACCAGCCGAGGTTCTTTTTCAAAAGTGTAAACGTATGAACTACAAATTTCGTGCCGTACCATTTGGACTCAACACAAGCGCGGCCGCTCTCGTCAAAGGACTAGACTTCGCTTTACTGGGCCTCGGTGAACAAATAATATCGTTTGTCCACCTGGAGAAAAATAACCTTACATTGAATCTGGGCAAGTATCATTTTTAAAAAAAGGAAACTAAATTTCTAGGATTTATACTCACTACTGAGGGTATAAAACTTGATCCGGATAAAATTAATAACATCCACGATTATGAATAACTACGTAACGTTAAAGAATTACAGTGCCACTTCTAAAATTAACAAAAAAAGGTTTCACTTGGAAATAAGACACTGAAGCACAAAAGATCTTTGAAAGAGTTCAAAAACTCTTTGGAAATGTAAATATGCTGTATTTTCTACATCCAAGAAGAGGATTTTATTTAGAAACATATGCAAACGATTATGCGCTCGGAGCTGATTTATAGCAGCTAAATGAGAAAACATGAAACAAATTATAACCCTAGTGAGTCCAACTTTTAAAGGTCCGCAATTAACGCGACTTACAAAAAAAAAGTTACTGGCCATAGTCTGGGCATTGCAAAAGTTCAGAACCTATTTGCAACGCGAGGAAATGATAAATCGCATAGATCACCTCGCGTTAACATTTCTAAAGACATGTAAACTTATAAATTCCCGATTCACAAGGTGGATACTTGCCATCCAGGACTACAAAATAACAATAGAGTACCTGCCAGCTAAATAAAATGTAATGGCGGATGTCCTGAGCCGAATTCACGATAGCGAGAGCTATAACAAAAATCGCTGGGAGACTCGTGTCGTAATAAACGCCCTTAGCTATCGATGGACACCTGACATTGAGGAACAGATCCGATACTCCTTACCTCAGAAATAGATTCTTACTTTTGTTGTTTTATCAAATCTAATTTTTCGTATTCAGTCAACAAAATTTATCAAAAACCTTTATCTCATTTCAGGAAGTAGAACTAGTTCTAATTGTTATTTATTGTCATAATAAAAGGCACAATGGCCATTACTTCGTGGCCGAGATGGTTAGTTTTATTTTAATCCTACTACTTACTTACGAGGTGCGATTATTAAGAACTATCTTCAGGCAAGCTAATCCCCATCGGGGAGGGGTGCTATGCTGTCCAATAATAAAACACAATGAAAATGTCATATACCGGAGAAGAGCTCTCAGAAGTTTATATCGTTAAAGATTTAACTCTGAAATATCATAAATCGCTTTTAAACTTAGAATCACTGAATTGAACAGTTGGGCAGACAAATCTCCTTTGTGGACTTAGGGACGACTTATCTCTTTTCCGGAAGAGTTCATTGTAAACAGTTTTGTTGACTGGGTACTTTTAAAATTTCCACTCTTGGATTTATTTAAATAGGAGGGAAAGAGGAAATATCCTCAAGCTCTTCTTCTAATTTTCAAACTATATATATAAATATAAATTTATATACATAAAGTTTGTCATGAGGGCAACAGCAGGATTTCGCTGGGAGCTGGTGCTTTTCTAAAAAACTACACCCGATCCCAGCGAAATCGCTGTAAAATTTTAGGCATAACCACATCTCACGACCGCAAGATAGGTGACGGAACGGAACAGCCTGTGACGGAATCAATACGACGATTCGGCAAAAGTCTCGTGCACCATAAGTACACGGAGCGACCCCGGGGCGACCGCCTTCTGCATTTTCCACGCAAGTATTAAGCTTACTGTTTAAGTTTAAGCTTACTGTTGACGCGCAGGGATGCTAACCAGGGTATTAAGCAGTGACAGCCTTGCACCCCCAAGAGCGCCGATGATAAGGACAATTAGTTTAACAGATTATTCCTGGTACTATCGTCGCAACGCCCTTGTAAGATCTCTATACCTCTGTTTTTTTCATTCTCCTTGGCTATGATGTTTTTGTCAGCTGGTGCCGAAAATTCATTAAAGAACATGGTTCGCTTCTAAAAGTCAAGGAGAACTATGGCAGGCCTTTAGTATGCAACAGAGACAAGTGTCGAGAATATAAAGTTTCAGTATATGCGGCACTTCTTATTGTTGACAATTGACTCTATTTCCCTTAGAGCGTTTAGCGGAGCGATATTAAGGTTAATGCTGTAAGAGTAACAGAGATGGTAATAAAGCACTCTTAGTGCCGTATTGTACCTTGCATGTCGGTCGCTCCCGTATGAGTTGCACAGCTAGATAGTATGTGTCCTAGATTCTCGGGGTGTGCATTGCACGCCCTGCAGCTATCGTCGTAATTTCTTGGATTAAAATGTGGCGACGGTATGTGAAGGTTGAAATGACACCTTCTTGAAATGCCAAAATAAAACCCTTCGATATCTGCAGGGATACTATTGAGTTTTCTTCGCTTAAACCTTTGCGCTTTTTGCTAACCCAAATTCCATTCCTATTTTATTAGTGTATCGTTTGACAATCCCTAGAGCTAGATGTAGTTGCTCTTTATTTTTAGCATAGATCTTAAGATCATCCATGTAAAATACATGAGTGACCTTGTGCTTTCGATTTGAAGTTTTGCCGCAAAGGTACCCCTGGGAATGGCGAAGTGATAGAGATAGTGGCAATAATGTGAGGAAAAAGAGATGTGGGCTTAGGGAGTCGCCAAGAATGACACCTCTTTGAAAAGTTAGCTTGTTAGTGTTCACACGATTTTTTTCAGATGAGATGGTAAATCTGGTTTTCCAAAGTGGCATCAATCTCTCTATGCACCTCACGATTTGCAGATGAACCTTTAAGCTTTTCGAAAGACAGATGATAAGTTTATGGTGGGCAACATCGAAAGCTTTCCGATAATCAATCCAGGGCAGCGATACGTCACGCTGGTAGGTTGCTGCAACTTTGCAGACACATCTATCGACGTCGTTTAAGTTTTAACTAAAAAAGATCAAGTTTCTGTGAAACAGTTGAATTTTAAACTAGAAAATACTCAGTTTACGTCAAAAAGTGAATGGTTAAATATTTAGGTAAAATAGTTATTAAAAAATAGTAATTAAAATGATAAATCTGTAACTGGAATAGGTAATTTATATATATATTTTTTAAATTTTCAATCAAAAATAATTATCTTGTACAAAATAGTGAAGCTGCTAATCAAATAGATAACTTTTCAACAAAATAACAGATAGAAGATCAGCTAAAAGGACGAATTTTTAACCAAGAAGCTGACTCTTCATGCAAAGGGAGCACTTTTTAATAAAAACGTTTATGCTTAACAAGTTAGATAATTTCAACCCAACTAGTTCATTTCTTTAAAAAAACACAAAGTTTTGAATAAAAATAATAATTTTCTACCGATAAAGACAAAATTTCAACAGAATAAATAATATTTTAACTAAAAAAGTCAAATTTGTTATTAAAACTGTAATAGTTACTTTTTCAATTTTTAAAATACTAATTTTTTGCCAAAAAAGTACAAAAACAAATTCCAATTAAAGCGATATATTTTTCACTAAAACTATTTATCAGCATACAAAAAATAAATTTTTAACAAAGTAGTTTAACTTCTAACCAAGAAGCAGAATTTTTAAACAAAGGGATTAATTGTTGTAAAAAAATTACTTTTCCACAAAATTGTTGAATTTGTTACCAAATAATTTATTTTTACCCAAAAATACCAAATTTTGAACCGAGAAGGTAAAACATAGTACATTATTTTTTTAGCTCAGTAGTTGAATTTTTAACTAAAATAGATCATTTTTTAACAAAATATTAAGATTCTTAACTCCGTAGTTAGATTTTAAACAAGTTGGTTGAATTAAAAAAAAATTAATCTTTGACTAAGAAGATTAATTTTCTGCTAAACCAAGAACAGAAATGGTTAACAAAGAAGATTTTCTATACTGAAAACGACGAATTTTGAAAAAAATACAAACCTGAATTTCCAATAAAATAGTTAAGCTTTTAACAAAATCGTTAAATTTTTCACAAAATATATGCATTCTCAAGCAAAGAGATTAACTTTTTACAATACAGGATGCATTTTTAAAAAACTTTATGAATTTTCATACAAATAGTAGAACAGGCTGCTTAACAGGCTACAAAACCATTGTTTTAAGCAAATTTTAATCTTTGGAAAATTATTAACTTCAAAGTTGTTACTTATGAGTTTCAAAATTAAAAAATCTTTATTTTAATTCCATAATTGAAATTTATAAAATAGAAAAATGAAATTACAGAATATAAGTTTAAAATAGTAAAAATTTTTATATATTTTGATTTAATGCAATTATTTTAAAAAATTAATTATTTGTTATTTAAAGCTTTAACTACAATTCAAAAGAAAAAAGAAAAATTTCATCCCTTCTAACTGTACGAAAATTTATAAAATAAAACATTTCCCTTTTGTTATTAAAAAAAAACATAATAAAAATAATAACACTCTCGCTAACAATTCATAGTGTTCCCTTCAAATTATTTACAATTGTATTTTATTGACAGCTGTTTTAAATAGTCAGTTAAACGTAGCTGCAGAGTGGTTCATAAACTTAGTAAACAATTTGGGGGGAAGTGGTTCACACCAAAAAATACTGTTGTTAACATGGTTATGGTTAAGGGGGGGGGGGATGAAATAACCCTTTTTTTAAAATTTAATTTTTGCCCTTCTTTTAAGAAACCTGCCCTTTATCCTCTTTTCTTATCATTTCGCTTAAATGCAAACTGAATTAATAGAACCCAATAAGAAAATCTAAATATTTTTAGTAAAATGTTTATTCTTTCTGATTGAAGATTCAACTGTTTTATTTCTAGCACGAGTTTCATCTCGCTCATGAAAAAGTTCTACAAATTGGTTGAAAATTTAATTATTTGCTTAGAAATACGTCTTTTTTATTCGAAAATTCGATCATTTGGTTGAAATTTCATGCACATGTTTCCTTGAAAATTTGTATTTTTTCGTAGAAACTTAATCTTTTTAGTTAGAAAGTCATATTTTCGGCTGCACATTCAGCCTCTTGGTAAAATATTGAATTCTCTTGCTAAAAATGTATTTCTTGTTGAAAAGTGTTTTCTTACGTCCAAACTTGACCTGTTTTGTTGAAAAGTTAATCCTTTTGCTTCCAAATTAACTTTTTTAACTGAAATATTAAATATTTTGCTTAAAAATTGATTCTCTTTGGTAGAAAATTTAACTATTTTGGTAGAAGCGTTGTTTGTTTAAAAATTCGAATGTTTTGTAGACAATGAATCTAGTTTGGTTATGGTTTTACCTGCCTTTTTTAATTTTGTATTTTTTGGTCAAGTTCAACTGTTCTTTTATTTTTATTCAAATCCTTCTTTGCTAAGGCATCAAATAATAAGTTTTCCGTTATGAATGTACCTTTTTTGGTTGAACACAATTTAACTAATTGTAAAATAAACCATTTGCTGTAAATTAAACTATTCACTAAAATTTATTTTATTTTCAAATTAATTGTTTTTGTAAGATTTACATCCTCGGAAATTCGTCTTTTTTCTTCTGCAAAAATCATCATTTTACCTTGGTTACAAAATTTAACGCAAATGTGTATATTGAATGCAGTATAAGTTTTATTATTTTAATATAAAATTCACACTAAGTCTAAAATAAATTTATTTATAATAAGGTACTCAATAAAAAGGAGTGTTTAGAACCAAGTAAACCCATTTACTTGAATCCTGATCCTGAGCATAAAAAAAATATTCTTTCACATGGGTAATTCTTATTTGAAATAGTCATACATTTTGCTGATATGAAAAAGTTAATATTCGGCTGCATTTGATTCTTTCAATTGACGAGGATGCATTTAAATTAATTTATCTGTCCATAATTGAATCAAGCTTTTCTGAGACATTTTATATGTGAATTAGGAATCAGCCAGGCCAACAAGTATCATAATTTTCCCTAAAACTCTTGCAAAAAAAATATATGACGTTAATAACATTATTTATTTTTTAATAGGGACTTTTGCTTAAGCTTTATAACAATTGACATAAATGAAAGCCCTTAATGACCACTATAAATTTGGTTCACATTTTTTATTAATCTATGACAGTAGATAAAACTTTGTACTCTCGCGTTATTTTCTATTACGACGAATCATTATTTCTTCACAAAAACTTCCAGGAAAAATATTTTTTATATAAATCGACGCGTCTTTGAATAATATTGCATTTTTTCATGGAAAGTTAGAAAAATTTAATTTAATGTATATTTTGTTTTTTCTAACTTGGTTTAAACGATGAGAATGGAATGTTTCTATATTGCAGACAGGCTACATCAGGTAAAAATTTTCCTAATATGACCTTCCTACTCTTTCAACAGTGTCGATAATGCTACACGATAGCGTTATTTCCTTAAACGTTTCTATATTTTACGTTTTCCTTTTTTATAACTTTTATAATTACACGGAGAGAAAAATACTGCTGCAGTCAATGCGCGCGCATCTGTGGCCAATCAGCCAGCGAAAACTTTCGCTAGTTGATCGGCAGCCCCTCTACGGAGTTGGGAAAA
>JAAAKG020011186.1:0-21002 GCA_010014905.2 Druon quercuslanigerum | reverse complement strand
TTAATAACTAATTTTAATGTTATTATATTATTTTTTTAATTATGATTTCAGCCGTTATTGAATGTAAAAAAATCAAAATTTAATATAATATGTAAAAATTAATTAATTATTAACGAATTAATTAATAATAAAAAGAAAAAAATACGAAAACGAAACCTGACAAAACTTAAAAGTAAAACTTCACGAGCGGAATATAAGGGGTTCCTTTCGTCTGACGTCCGCTACTGCCAATGGCATACATCAAACTCTAGCCAGATGCGCAGTAGTATTCTATGGAACCTAAGGCTGTGCAAAAGTTTTTGTGGTCCTCCAGGAGCACCTAGAGGCATAAGTACTATTAGATGCCATTAGGTACCATTAGGTACCACAAGGTACCTCATTAGGGAGGGTCCTATACAGACACCTATATAGGATCCTATATTATTTCCTATAGGTGGCACTTATAGGTGAAACATATAGGACCCTATGTAGGATCCTCTATAGGATCCTAAGAAGGTTCCTATATAGGATCCTCTAGAAATTTTTAGTAGGGCAGTAGGTGATCGTATTTGGGTCGCTCCGTGTCGTCAGAGGGCTCGAGACTTTTGCCGGATCGTCGTATTGAGTCCATTGCAGACCGTAGTCACCTATCTTACTAGCGTTAAACGTGGTTACAGATGAAACGTTACCGCGATCACATAGTGACTTCCAAATAACCCCAACTATTTATTTTTACATCTCGATCAAATTTTTCTCATTTATGCTTAATGTTGTGCCAAATATTGTGGTTTGCGTCTACTTTTGCTTAGTTTCCCCCACTATAACATTTTTCAACGTTAGGCTGAGGAATTTACAAAAGAACATTATTCTAAAATTAGCAACCGGTAAAAATTATGACATAGGTATTGTTTCTTCATCAGGATTTCTCGAGATTCACTTTTGATATGTTAATCAAGACCTAAAAACTTCGAGATTTAATTAAAAGTTTTAAAAACGATTGGCATAGTTAAGACTATTTTTTTATAAAAAAATGAACGTTATAAAAAACTGAAATAGAAATTTATTTAAGAAATGTCTTATATATCCTATACTTACAGGATCGTCAATATATGCTTCACATCTGTAGCACCAAACAGATAAGTCACTGAAGCTTAGCGTTAGTGGATGACGTGTACGCTGCTCATGCATCAACGCATGTTGATTAATGTTCCGTGCACAACAGACTGAATAACACTGTAAACAAATCCAGTTCTCAGTAATGTTAGTACAGATTTCACAAGATGAATGGATATCAATTCCGCTCTTCGGTACACCATTTACTGTATTTAAGTGGGGACAATTTCTTTTTGGTATAATTGCAAACATATCGTCATCTGCAAGTTCCTGCAAATAATACATGATTTATTTATCATAAATTAACGCGAAAAGCGTCTATTTGAAGAATTTTAACGATGTAAGGATATAATATACACAGGGTTTTAGTTTTTTAGCTATGAAATGATTAAGCTGGACTAATCAGGAGCACCGCATAGAAAGTCGTACGTACGAGAGAGAAAGACCAACGCTGTGTTAGTGACCGCTGCTGAGGAGTGGAGAAGTAGTGGTCAACAACACAGCGTTGGTTGATTTACCACAAACCGTGGTAAATCACACCTATGAGCACGTCTCACGACCGTGAGATGAGTGGCCGAAGGGCACTTCAATATCACAACGAGAGACCGATGAAACTCTCGCGTGTCTTGAAGACACGGAGCGACTTAAGGATTACAGCCTTCTGCATTCAACTCGCAAAGTGTCTTGGCGCGTTTTTGGCACGTGGGTATGATATTGAGGTTACGAAAAAGTCATAATTTCACAAATCCAAGAGAACCAATCACAAGGTAAATTATTTCCATAGAATATTTTGGGTACAGTCGCTACAACTCCCTTTTCAGGTATGGATACCTCTCCTCCTTTACCTTCTCCTTGGCAGTGATCCTGTAGCCGACCTGAGCCGTAAATTCAATCACGAGTACAATTCTTCTTTCACCCAAAAATTGCAGGTTTAGAAAATTTGGCAATTATACTTTTGAGCAGGTGACTCTATCTTCCTTGGAGCGTTCGGTAGAGCAGAGTTACGGTTAAAATCAAAGGGGGGATAGTAGCAAACCACTCTAACGGCCGCATTATGTGTGTGCAGATACGCAGTTCCCGTGTGATAAGGACACATGAATAGTATGCGTTTTCGGCAGTCAGTTTGTGTATGGCATGCTCTGTAACTTTCGCGAGATATATGTATTGTCGTGAAACAAACGAATTGATATGCAATATCTTAGGCATGTGCATGATCCTACGCCTGGCGATATCAAGGGACGTGAAATCATTCTTCATCCATTGAACCACCCCAAACGAGTAGAGTTGAACCAGGCCGACAAGATTGTTAATCGCAGATACCTTGTCCAGGAATGTAAATGCCTCTTTAGTTCCAATATGTCTAATCACACTTGTATCCACCAGCTCAGATTTATCGAGAAATCCAGTATTTTTTTCTTATTTAATTTATTTACATTATTATATAGACAAGAACATCATAACGCCGGGTAAGAGTGCGATTTTGTAGCATGGTACTCGCTACCGCTAAAAGTTAGGTAACCCATCATTTATTACTGGTGATGGTAAAGAAGAACTATTTTTGGTTTTCTGCGATTCCCACTTGACGAAAATTGTGGAAAAATTTGCTTAATTTGTGACAACAAAAGGATCGTAACAGCGAAGAAATGAAAAAATAGTACTGAAAAAAAACTGGAGGCTCTTATAAATGGTAAATTTTAATATATAGTGCTGGTGACAAACAATTACCAAATGCTTTGTGTATTACGTGCATGGTCACATAAATAAATTTACGAAAGGTTTACGTTATCGTTAAATAGTGGTAACACATTTATTGCAATTCGAAAAAAGAATCATTATAAGATCTTCCAATGAGATGAAATGTAAATTTTAGTCGTTATTATACTTGTACTAAAACACAAAAAAGTATGAAATATACTTGATATAGTAGTTGCGATGTTCTAGAATCTTTGTTTTTCTTAGCTCAGATAATTTTGTTTTGTTATTATATCCAGATGCACAACAATGACATTTTTTATAAAAATGATTTATATTTGTAGAATGATTACTTTTTCGTCAATATATTTATTTGATTTTTTGAAATGGGTATCTTACAGATGTTTCTACAATACGTTTCAAAGCACTTGATTTAGAAGGGCAATGCAAAATATTTTTTTAATTGATCGGAAAGGGTAAACGTCATTAGTGCAATAATTCGACTCTTCTAGATAATTTAGAAAAAACTTATATTCAAGTGTACTCCGAAATAGCAGGATCACATAATTTCATCTTTGGTGAATGAAAAGATAAATTTATATATTTATATATTATTATATTTATATATTTTATATTTATATATTATATTTATATTATTATATTATATTATATATTTATATAGAGTGTTGTTTTCTCAGTCAGCGGCAGACCTTAAAAAATAGCTGCGAAGGTCTCAGGTAACAAAACTTCTGCAGAACAACTAATAACTATAGATGAAATAAGAAAAATCCAATTAAGCTACAATTTTAATTCAAATGAAACTGTCAATATTGCATCTATGATTCGTGTAGCAATTAAAAAGAGAAATATAATTGAGTATAATTTGAAATTCAAACTGTCGACTGATATCAACTGCTTGGATTAAAAGATTAAAAGATTAAAACAGATTCCCCGGAAGAATTACGATCAAGGTGTGGTGCGAAATTTTTTCAAGACTCTGGGGTAAAAAAATTTTCCATGCTTGGCTTAGCATAAAATACCCAAGAAAAATATAGAAATGAGTCCCAAATGTGCTCTGAAATTAAAATAAATGATTTTCTGAGAATTATAGCAAACGACATAAAATTAGCAACCCTAGTAGAAATGCCTGACTATAGCTTTCTATGTGGTCTTAAGTGGTTCTTAAGAGCTTTTTATTCGAATTTGGTTTCTAATAGCTTGTATTCGGCACTTGAACGAAAACTGGGACTAAAATTAACTTGAATTTTTCTTCCTAATAGGCTCTTTTAGGCACTGATAGGTTTTTAAAACACGACTGGAAATATTACAAAGTAGTATATGCATCTCAATGTGATGCTTTTTGCTGAGTGTTCTGCTTTTTCACGAATGACACAAGGTCAACATTACTGCTCTAGCCGGTACTATTAGAAATTTGAATAGCTAATCAAAATTAAATTAATTAGGATAAAACTCAAGATAATGCTTTCAAAGGGGCTCCATGAGGTACCTATTAGGTACTGCTTTCTGACGAATAGCACAAGTTTAAAATTGCATTGTATAATGGTTTAAAGTGGATCTAGGAGACACCTAATAGGTTCTGCTTCCTCGCGAATGGCACAACTACAAAATTGCTTCTCTAAGAGGTTCTGTTAGGAACTTACATGGAAACTTGGATTTAAATTAATTTCTTTAAAACTCAAAATAATGCTTTTAGATTGTCTCTACGAGGCGCCTCTTAGGTTCTACTTTCTCACGAATAACGCAAGTACAAAATAGCCTCTCTCAGAGTTATTATTAGGAATTTAAATGGCAAATTGGAACTCAATAATTCAGGTTAAAAAATGCCGCTTAAGTAATTGATCCTTCAAGGTGGTTCTATTAGCTATCCAGTACGTTGTATTTTATCGAAAGTTAAAAAATAAAATTAAAATTAAAATCAGTTGTAACATACACATATTTTCAATTATTGATTAGAAATTGTTATTAAAACTAAGTTAAAAAGTTTTATGAAATAATTAGATCAATCGAAAACTGTGCACGGTTGCTTATATTTGATCCGTTTTAGATAGTTTTCGAACATTTGAAACTGACACCAATATAAAGTATAATAAAGGATTTTGATAAATTGCAAACTGTGAATTTGATGAAAGTTTGTTTATAGCATAAAATTATTCGGTTTTCATTAAGGTTATTAGAGCAATTTTGTACTTAATTTTCTTGATTATTTAGTACTTACTTTTGGAAGGTTTTTGAAAGTTTTGATTATTTAGGAACCAAAAATTTTGAGCCAATCTTAAATAAGTGAAATTTGATTTTTTGTTACATATATTTTGTAAATATTTTTATAAAACTGTTGTTTCGTATTAAAAACTGAGTAAGAAAATATCATGAAATAATGGGATAAACTAAAAACTGCGTGTTTTATGGCAGTTTCTGTATTGCAGAAAATCGCTTTTTGTCACTAAGATTAATAAAATTTTTTTACACTTAACATTTCTGCATTATTATTTATCATTAAGTAGTTTATAAACTTTTTATATATTTCAAGGAAGAAGAATATCAAGCCCTCTTTTAAATAATTAAAATTTAATTTTAAGTTCTTTTCAAATAATTGTTTTTTTGAATATAGATTATAGATTGCAATTAGAAACCGAATAGAAAATCCGTTTAGGTGCCACTTAGGGTCGATAGTTTTGCGAGTGCCAAATACACAACATATCATATGTTAAATGAAGCCACTTCGCGAGTGACTACGAACCGGATAAACATCAGTTAGAAACCGAATAGAAAAACCAATCAAGATCCTGTTAGGATACATAGAAAAACGACAAGGTTTCACTTTGGATCCGATTGATAATGCATTGAGAGTACCTAATACACATCCATTCAGATCCTAGTCATATCCAGTTGGAAAATTTCTATAAACCGAAAAGAAAGCCATACAGAAAGGGCGTAAAAATTCCACTTTCAAACGTAGTAGGACCTAATAGAAGGAAATCCTATTAGGTTTTTATATGGTATTCCATTAGTCATTTCTATTAAGGAAAAATTCTGATGGGAATTATTTATTCTAGTAGCGCGTATCCTTGCACGTGGTGCAATGTTTGAGAAAATGACCTTCAAGAGCTTGGAACAAGGAGACGCATAGGCAATATCAAGATAAATGATGTTGTTTGGCGCAATGCAGGAGTACGAAGACAATGTGCTAAAGAATACATGAATTGCATTCATCCGCCGACTTTCGAATGTGGTTCATTAGAAACATCTGTTCTTGAAGTGATTCCACCTCCTGAACTCCATTTTATGTTAGGAGTAGGCAATGGCTTGTTCAATCGAATATTAATAGAATGCGAATTAAAAGCGCTGAATTCGGCAAAATTGCGTTGACGTGGAGCGCTATGTCACGCACGAATGACCGAATTTCAACGATAATTCGTGCAAAAATCTGTTGGATAAACTAGACAAATTAGACGCACAATGTTTAAATGCATACATAAAACATGCTCGAGCTTTGATTGATTTAGAAGATGTTGTACATGCATGTTTTAGTATAGATTTAAAGCGGCACTATAAAAAATTTATTGATAACTTCAAAGTTAGCTACATGAATTTAGAGAGTTCAGTTACATCGAAAGTTCATGCCGTATTTTACCATGATAAAGAATTTTGTGAATACAGTAAGTTAAGATTAGGTGTAGATAGATAACAGGCTATAGAATCAGTTCACTTTGATTTCAAAGAAGTGTGGAAAAAGAACAAAGTACGTGTTAATCATTCAGAGTACGAAAAATAACCGTTACGATCTGTCTATCAATTTAACGGCCTTCATATTTAATTTTTTTAAAACATTCACAATAACGGTTTTTTAAATAAATTATTTTATGTTTACCGTACCTGTTACTGTATAGAGAACTTTGTTTGTTCATTGTAATATGAATAAATTGAGTTTTACGTCTAGTATCTTGGTGCATAATCTTTTTCGCCACTTTCACATCTTGGAAAAGGACTTCTTTAATAACATTGAATTAATCTCTTGGGCTGTTGGACAGGGATTTACGTATTTTAAATGGTGTGCTAAACGTTATTACAATTTGTTGGATGACGCCATTATCTGCGCTTTCTAGGAATGTCAAACAATCAAACCCTTCATAAAAATCACAGGCCCACAAATTATTCATATGGAAGACTGACAGCATATTCGTAATCAGCGATCCTAAACACGACAGAATACAAATATCCACAAGCACTAGCATTTAATTACTTTCTTTAGGTCACAATTGTGGATCAGCCATCTCGAATTTTGGAAATATAATAGCGGGTATGTAATAAGCAACCCTAAAAACCTTCATATACTAATTTTTACCACGACAAGCATTAATTTCACTAAATTGGTCCGCCATCTTAGGTCCGCCATCTTGAATTTGGAAAATCTAACAATGTATTCGTAATCAGCGCGTTCAAAACTATATATAATTGCAAAACCCAGGTTTTGCAAATTTAAATACAAAAGTCGATTTAATAAAGGCCCGTCGCCGATTTTGGTTTTGAGCTTAAAATACTCCTGCGATGACTAGGGATCAAATCCATCAAGAAAGCCCCAAGGTTGGCAGACTTTCGATTAAGACGCTTTTCAAGGACAATGTGGTAGTAAACTCTATGGGTAAGTCGTTCAGAGCATGCTACTGGAATATAAGTGACTTTAACAAACCTGTTTATTTTAGATGAAAGTCAAAGAAAAATTTTTAACCAATTATTTTGTGATCTGCTAGGTTGAAACTTGGTTGTTAAATAAATGAGTGAAATGACCTGGATTTCTGAGTGAGTGCTACGTTTATTATAGCTCTGCCTTAAAAGCAAAATGCAAGGGCTAAGCTAACGGGAGTCCGGTTACCTTAGTTCAAAATAGTTTAGCTTACTCACACAGTCTATCGGAAGTCAGCAGCCTATGCCTATTTATTAAGACAGATTTTGAGGGTGCCTATTCACTGTACATAGGTAATGTTTATTTTTTACCGCCGGCGGACATAGAACTGCTCACTGACTCGGAACAGAATGTTTTATATCCCCTTGACAGCGATTCTTCGTCGAATTTTAATGTTGCACTATTGGGTGATTGTAATGCTTGCGTTGCCTCTCTGAACTGCGTAAGCGAGGAATCTCATTGAATACAAATTTTTAGCCAAAGACGGATGCTCTAGATCCTAAATTAAATAGGTGAGGGGAAACTAGTGGAATTACACATGTCTCTTAACTTCATTTTTGGCAATGACCGTTCCCTCTCTGACAATCCTGGCCATATTACGTATTAAGCATGTACTGGATGCAGCATTAATGACTTCTGTTGGGTCAGACTCAGTTGCCTAAATTTGGTGCCCACATGATTACATAAATAATGATAATACAGAAGTATTATACCATAATTTAACAGTAGCGATAAAAAAGCCGCGCAGGAGGCAGGTATGCTGATCAATAGGATATCTGCTCAAACTCTTCAATCGGCGCTGACTTTGAGAAGTTTGCCTTTAGGGTATACAACCAAATTTTGTGCAGTCTCATAATGTTACGTAAAGCTTGTGATAAGGGGGATTCAAAACGTTGCTGTCATCCAGATTGTGAGTGTGAGTTAACACATGCAACAGACTCCTAGAGGAACAAGCCGGTTTTAGAGAACGTAGGGGCTATAAAAACCACTTGTTCACTTTTTACTGGGTGCTGGGTATGCATTTTAGCTCAGGTAAAAAAGATCCCCTGACCGAATCCATTTTAAATCAGGCAGGTTCTATTTTTAAAGTCGCAGAATCTCGCTGGGAAAAAATATGCTGTTTTTTTAGAGAAAATTGGGTGGTACGTATTTTTGCGATGTGTCAAAACAAAAATTCAAGAAGTTATGCGTATTTGAATTTTCGGCTTTCTCTTGCAGAAAATCCTAAATTATTTCTTTAAACTTACATAACTTTTGATGTAATTGAGATATTCAAGATTTATTTTTTCTAAAATTGGTTTTCTCAAAAAACCCACACATGTATTTTTTGCCATTTTTGTTGAATTTGTACGAGCATAAGGAAAGTAACTTGTGCATTTCATGCGGGCTATGTAACTTTTGTGGCCCGTATTTTCACCTCATATTTGAAGTCGGAAGAGCCAATTCCGGAGTGTTTGGTGGAATGTCTCAAAGAAAGGCGTAGCAGTATGTCGGGAGAACATGCTCATCAATAGATGTGTCTGCAAAGATGCAGCATCCTATCAGATTGATAATTAATGGCCAGGATTGCTTACCGGAAAGCTTTCGATTCGACCTCCCATAGACTTCTCATCTGTCTTTTGGAAAACTTAAAGGTTCATCTGCAAATCGTGAGATGCATAGAAAGATTGATGCTACTTTGGAAAACCAGATTTACTATCTCATCTGGAAAAAATCGTGTGACAACTAGCAAGTTCACTTTCCAGAGAGGTGTCTTTTAGGGCGACTCCATGAGCCCACTGCTTTTTTGCGTCACATTTTTGCGACTATCGCAAGCACTTCGCTATTCACTCACGTATTTTACATAGATGGTCTTAAGATCTATGCTAAAAATAAAGAGCAACTACATATAGCTCTAGGAATTTCGAACGATACACGATGGAAATAAGAATGGAATTTGGGTTACAAAAATGCGCCAAAGTTTATTTAAAGCGAGGAAAACTTAATGGATTCTATGAAGACCCTGAGTTCGTCGATAGAAGCGCTGGAAAGACTTATACATACCTGGTCGTGCCATAGAGCCCCATTCAGGATGTGATATCTATAAAGGATACTCTCCGAAGCAGATATAAACATCTCATTCGGCAGATTTGGTCTTCCGAACTGTCGACGAGGAACAAAGTATCTGCAACGAACATGCTTGCCGTCCCGGTAGTACTCTATTTATTGGGAGTGGTTCCATGGGCGAAAAGCGAGCTCAGATTCCTTGAGCTCGGGACACGAAAGGTTATGCACATAAACAAAAGCATGTATCTTGAGTCCTCTTTTCCGCCACTCTACGTATCACGCCGTCAAGGTAATCGCGGAATATTGAATCTTGAATGTCTTCACAATAGGATTATTCTGGGTGCAACACATAGAGTCGAAAATCGAAGAGACCCTCTTCTTAAAATGGTCAGGAAGCATGAAGAAGCGGGCAAAGGAGCGTTTCTGTACAAAGTAGCGGAAGAGGCTGCTGAAACACTCGGACTTCACTTCAGGATCAGGGGTGAGTAATATGCATTAAATCTTATATGTCTCGAGAACTCACTCCTGAAATCCCGGATTCAGAAATAACTGGAGAAAAAATTCCATGAACAGCTCCTTGATAAGAGGATGCACGGCATCTTCCACAGAAATGTGGAGGAACAGTCAATGTCGTGTGAGCTAACTTTTGCTTTCCTTAAATCACTCGGATGGAAGTTGGGCACGGAGGGTTTCATTTTCGCATGTGAAGACGGTGTCATATCAACCTTAAAATACCGTCGGCATATTTTTGATTTTAGTTGTCCAACTCATGTGGGAACAACCTACATCCACAGGCACAATGCGGCTCTGAGAGTGGTTAATTACCATCTCTGTCACTCTTGCGTCATTAACCTTAATATCGCTCCGCTAAACGCTGCTGGGGAAATAGAGTCAATTGTCGAGAGTAAAAGGTGCCGGATATACTAAAAACTTTATATTCTCGACAATTGTTTCCGTTGTACACTCGAGGCCTGACTTAGTTCTCCTTGACTTCGAGAAGCGAAACATATTCGTTATCGAATTGTCAACACCAGCTGACAAAAACATCATAGCCAAGGAGAATAAAAGGAAAGCTTGTACCCGGAATATTTTGTTAAATTAATCGTCCTTATCATCGGCGCTCTTGGAGGTGCCAAGATTTAAATGTTTAATAGCCTGAAAAGCATTCCTACTTGTGAACAATTTACTAAAACACTTTCAGGGAAAATGCAGAAGGCGGTCGTCCTTGGGTCGCTCCATATTCTCAGGGTGCAGGAGACTTTTTCCTGATCGTCTTATTGATTCCGTCACAGGCTGTAACCACCTATCTCACGGTCGTGAGACGTGGTCTGCCACGTATCCACTTTGCGAGATCTTTATGAATCCAGCCTTTTGGGGAAATTCAATTCCAAGACAGGACTTCACCTTGCCTAAATCTTTTATTTTGTCTGTTTAACGCCATACATCGCACTTTTCATGAACAGAGTTCTTAAAGAAGTTCGGGCACCTTCATGTATACCTCTCCGTCTAATTCTCCGTCCAAAAATGCTGTAGTGACATCTAATTGATTAACGGCCATTTAGTTTTCCACAGCGAGAGTTACCAGGAGCCTTGCTGAGCTGAGTCTAACCACAGGAGCCAAAGTCTTATTGAAATGTATCCCTGGACACTGAGAATAATCCTTTGAGACCAACCGGGCTTTGCTTCGTTCCAGTTTTCCTTCAGCATTAAACTTATTTCTGAGTATAACTCTGCATCCTATGCCACTTCGTTTTTCCTTTCTATCAGCTTTCTCCGGCGTGCCGTTCTTGATAAATACTTCAAATTCATCTTGTATAGCACTTTTCCATTCTTCAGCTTTGCTTACAGTGAGGGCTTCTTTCAATGGCATTTCTGCAATGTTAGCATATTCTAAATATTCTTCTTGAAGAGCTATGCCAACATTATACGTGTTGTAGATCTTGGCAGGTCTACCAAGATTTCCTGCTCTGTTGATTCGACGACGACCCCGTAATCTTCTTCTTTCAGGTTCATTTCGGTTTTCAGCTCCATCAAATCCCATGAAATCTTCTTCTCTGTCATAGAAGACATTATTTTCGTCGTGTTTCACTTCGTTGTTTTCATTAACTTCATTCTCCTCTCTTCGTGGAAGACTATTGGCAAATAAAATTCCTAAAAATTATAAACAATATAATTGTTTATATAATTACTTTTTTGAATAATTGAAGAAATCACCTGGAGATATTCCCAAGATGAATGCATGGGTTTCTTTAGTTTTTCTAAAGGACATTCAGTTTTGAGTATGATAAATAGAATGAAACGTATATGCTCCATGGGATATCGTTAAGGTGTTAGCATGGTGGGCCTAAGAATAATTCTGAATGAACCTTTACGCATTGTTTAAATTTTGTTCGTTTATAATACTTTTAAAATAAGCCAAGCAGGATCTGTTCTAGGAGCAATGTTTACGTTAATGCACAATGTGAGGTTCACAAAAAGTTGTTTCTTATTGTAAAACGTAGAATGAAACTAAATTAGGCTACAAAAAAGTATGAGAGACAGAAAACGTCTGATTAAATGATGACATGACCAAAAATTTAAAACTTTAAGAACCCCATGTCAGCACATCCCAATGATGCCTAATGCTTGTTAATTATTGCATTTTACAAAATCCTCAACATATTTCTATCAAAAAAACATTATAATTGTAGATCTTGATTGACTTTGGTACCTGTAGACCTAATTCAACAAGAAATCTTTTCAGCTACAAGGCTTCTTTCGCAGCTGTTGCTAAAGCCATATACTTAGCATCTGTGCTCGAAAGAGCCACAGTCATTTACTTCTGTGCATCCTAAGAAATAGCTCCGCCTCCAAAAATGAATACGCATCCTGTGTGTGATCTTTGGTCATCTATACAGTCAGCCCAGTCAGCGTCAACAAAACTTTTCAGAGGAGTTCCTGCTTTCTGGTACGTCAATCCGAGATTCGATGTTCTATGTAAATACGGAAGAACTCATTTTGCTGCAAACCAATGTTCTTTCTTAAATTGGCTAAGCCAATTTACTATATACGCTTTGTCTGGCCTTTTTGCGGCAGTCAGATACATTAGTGCACCAATTAATTCACTAAATGGATGTTCAAACTGCTTTTTTCGAAGTACTTCTTAGATTCACTCAATTTCGTGCCCAGGCTGATAGGCGTTTAAACTGATTTGCAATTTTTCATGTCGCACCTTCTGAGAATTTCTTCGATGTAAATCTTTTGCGAGATTTGGATGTTGTTTTCAGTTTGAGTAAATTCCATACCCAAACAGCGCTTTACATTACCCAGATCTTTCAGACAAAAACATCTTTTGTGTTATTCCTTGAATCCAGCAAGCCAATCCTGATTTCCTGATAGTATCAGCTTATCATCTACATAAACAGCTACTATAAGACAATAAGCTCCTATTCTTGTTATATAGAGCCACAAATCAGCATTTGTAGGTCTCAAGCCTAGCCTTCCTATTTCTTGCTGAAACTTTTTATCTCTACATCCGATAACACTTTTACCTTGTGGATGATCTTTCAATACCCAGGTTCCATTCTTGATCACTAAGATTTTGCATTGTTTAAATGTTTTTTTATTTATGATACATCAGGGCATGTTATTTTTCAGTTAGCAACTTTTAATTGTTTTCCATAATTTCTAAACAATGATTTTTTAGAGCAGCCAATTACGAAACAGGAAAAAGACACGCAATCGGACGCAAGTTTTGTTACGGCAACCTTGCATAGGAGTTAGGAAATGGAATATTAAATATGACGGGAAACGCAGCAGTAGTGCGGAGATTTCCGGACGCAAGGTAAAGAGTCTCCCGTAGAAAGTTTCTGATTTAATAGCAGCAAATGGGATTCATGGGAACAATTGACCATTGATTTCAGGCGCAGGTATAATGAATTAAATTTTCAAGTGCGAGATTGGGACGAGAGGCGTAAAAGGACTCAAGCTCCAGGGAAATCAATAGCAGACTACGTGTTAATTATTCGCCTAATCTTTAGTCGCTATGACCATCCAATATCGGAGTTAGAGCAGTTACAACTTGCTATACAATATAAAACCTTCGACGAGTTGGAGAAGAAAAGAAGAGTTTTGCCTGAAGTTGCCTACAGCGCGGATAATAGGAAAGCGGATGATGCAGCAGCTACCGAAAATAAGCTCGTAGCCTCAGGTAATAATAGACATGTTAATAACAAAAATAGTCAAGGTAACAAAACTAACGATAGAAACGTTAAAATATAAAGCAGTGTAGGTTGACTTAAAGTTGCACCAGTTCGCCTGATCTAGAATTTGGCCATCTGAGAGTAGCTTTAGAATACAACAATACTTTTCTGATGATGGGTCAGGTATATAGCAGACATTAATCAAAAACATTTAATACTTTTTTATACCTTTTGCTAATAGGCCTGCTAAATAGCAGACTTAAATTAATATCATTACTTGTCACACAGAGTTGCCGTCATGTCTGAGTATGTCAATTGCTACAAAAAATCACTTTTATTTATTTATTTTTCGAGTTCAGTTGCCTTTCGAGTCCTATTCCGTCTAAATCTTGTTTATTTCTTTTCTTGAAACATTCAGACATAAATTCAGAACAAAAACCGACTTATTTAAACTACACTTCAGAGTATAATCAGGCTTAAAATATGACTTGGAGGTCGGGTTGCTGAAGCCTGCTGGTTTTGGGAACATGCTGGTCAGTCTGGAAGGGGGTCTTGTAACGAGGTAGCTTGCCACCCGTTATACATGCACCCCCTGACTTTGATAACAAATAATTAGAAAGATCGCGATATATTTCATGACCAGCACGAATGTAGAAACCTAACTAAATAAGGAATGTGTCTGGAAAATTATAGTATGTTGCGTGAATGTGGATAGAAAATCTCACTTATATTGTAAAGTTTATTTTGTTCTAGGAAAGATAGAAAAGCTTAGTATTAATTTTAGGCTAGGGCTAGGTAATTATTTATCCTAAGTATTGAGGGATTAGGACGCCCTACCTTTGTTCCTTGGAATACCTAAATGCAAGGAAAAATTTGGAGCCCCTCCTGTGATATCGCTACGCGTAAGATCATGCACAAACAGTAGAACTTGCATATCAATTCGTCCGTTGCGCGATTATTCTAAATCTCTGCAATCATTATAATCGGTTTATTGTGGGTACAGCATAACTCTCAGAAAACTTAATTTCAAGTATATTTTACCATATTTTGATTTTTTTAAATTGTCACTTTAAAAATATAATATTTGCATTTAATTTTTAACCTAGCTACTGCTTTTATGCGTCTTTCTAGTTTTAAAATTCGTTTTATAGACAATGACAGAGTATAATCCTGAAACTAAAAAAGTATGTTATGACTATATGTATAATATACTATCTCAAAATCCGCTTACCTGTATTTTATTAGAGGGGTAGCAGTGTAAATATTTGTGCTTCAATTGTTTATAAGAACAACCAGAGGCCTCATCAGTATTTCCAGCCTTATTCTTTGACCTACTTCGTTTTTCTTCAGTCAATGTTTCTTCTCTAACTAAAAGAAAATTATTTGCAATAGGATACATAGAATATTTTACAACTGCAGTTAAAATTTGTTTCTCTAGTATCCTGCAACTAATGGTATTAGCCAAAGAGTATACGTGCAATGATGAGCGAAAAGAACGTCATGAATTTGTACAGTGAGGATTTTTCCTATTTTTGCTACTAAACCACGTTTATTAGAGATAATCTTTAGCGTCTTAGCAGGCCCTATAATATATGCACGAGGCTGGTACTAGAATTCTGTGAATAGTACATGATTCGATGAGATGCTGATTTAGAGCCAGCTAGTAGCGAAATGCGAAGATCCTAATCGGATAAAGTGCTGCTAGATATGCGCCAAAGAGGAAAAAAGAGCTGTAGAATGCGAGAGCACACTATACTGCTAACTCTGCGCTGGACAGGAGGGAGGATTCTGGACAGACCATCTTCCGGGGACCGTGAGATGTTTCACATTCCGAGAGGTAACCTCGCAGAAAAGATCACGATAATAAAAGCAAGTACCAACCATGTCCAACCAAGATGTCCAAGGCCGACAAGTCCAATTCAAGACGAAGTCGTGTTGCTGAGGATGGTACGTACATCTTGAGTACCGGAGTTGTTACTTAGCGTTTCGAACTTGGTGCGGCCTTGAAATAAAGGGTTGCCTGATCGCACTCGAGAGGGCCCGGAACCCCCGAGGGGTCCCGAATCCACGAGCAGCATCCCGTATAGTTGCTTGTCTCTGCTCGTTCTTTCGGCCATAAACCGTTTCCAACTAGTTTTAGTGAGTGCTTTCACTTATCCGCCCTTAAATCAGTCTCCAAGGAAGGTATCCAGCCACCCGACAGACATTCTTAAAATCACCTCCACATCTCTTATATATACGCATCTGAGCTCTTACGAACTTTTAAGTGTCAATAAACCGTTTTTATTCCATTCGATTATCTTTTTGATTTTGTTGCACTTTCCTTGGCTCTCTACTATTCATTTTCCCTCCTTGGTAGGCATGCCCGTTATACTTGGTTTTTTCCAAGAAGAAAAGGGTGGTATTTTTTAAAGAGTCCGAGCTTTTAGTTCCTCGTAAAAAAATCATCATCATCATCATCATCATCACATCGTCATCATAACTGACTTTGGACATTGTATATTTTTAAACTACTTTTTCATGCAATATAAAAAACTTCACATTTTTGACTGTCAAAGGCTGAATAAGTCAATTTGAACTTAATAATGCGAAATAGTGAATCTGGCTATTTACATTTTCTTTGTATAATGGTAATAAATTCTTATTTAAATAAGATTTAGATTTAAAATATAAATGTAAAAATAGGAATAATTAATATATTAAAGACAATAAACGCAATTACTTACTAAAGCCGTCGTGACATCCAAATTCATTTTTCGCACTCAATGTGCTGGAATTTATTATCAAGATATCCGACATGTGCTGATCATCTGTATGTTGATTACTGACATATACATTCTCCAGCTCATTTTCGAGTATTCCCATTTGATCTGTTAAAACGTCCTCTTCTGGTAAAGAGACTAAGAATTTTAAATTGATCCAATACTGTTTATGATATTTTAAAACATTTTTTATAGAAGTAATAGCACTAGGAATAGGAATTTGACGAGGTGGCAGTACAACTAATGGATCACCTAGAAGTGCCTTACTGCACATTGTCATGGCAAAAGAAATAGAATTTAAGTTATATCCTCCTTCAAGAATTAATATGATTTGACCGTTGGCTAATGATGACAACCAATGCGTTAAATGCCCGTATAATTCTGGAGAAACATTACATCCTGGAATAAATATAAATTTTTTAAAAAAATATATGTAAGAAAAGAATATTATATCAAGGAGGGTCGATAATATGAGTCCGTAGTTAAACTGTGGCAACTAAATTCAAAATACATGATAAGGGCGCTTTCACAGAAATGGCCATTTCAGGGAAAAAAACTTGAAAATAAAGTCCGAAGCACATCTTTCAAACCTTTTTCACACATTATATAAGCACAAATAAATTTATTTTTCAGATGGACCACTTACTTCGCGCATTCCGCATGATAAGTAGGTAATTAACATATCTACAAAAATATCCAGGTTCACCACGAGATTTCGTTTAATGGGGTTGACCTCAAAATAAAAGCCTTAAATCTATAAAAGCTGAGTAGCCTATGGTCTACTGACCTGGCATGATCTTTCTTCAAATTTTAAACATTATATCACTGGTAATCAATGAGATTTAACTGGTGCACTCAGTGAAATTTCGCCAATGGTTTAATAAGTGAGGTTTACTGGTTCAATCGATAGTCAATCAACGTGTAGTCGTCCTTCAAGTTAGGAGTGGCCCTTATCATTCATTACTTTTATTCTAACATTTGCATCATTATTAAAATAGAACTTTACTATCGTACCAATAAATGAAAGACGGGATGTAATATAATAGAACATAATACTTTTCGCCTAACTGTGGGAAGGTCCGCCGTTCAAACGAAAGATTTTATATCTCCTTATAGCAGCTGGGCCCAAAATATTTCGAACACGAACACTGGCGTTTTATCACTGATTAAATCTACCTATTGGAGTCACCGGAATACCTTAGTAACTGTTTAAGTTGAGCCACTTACTGGTTCACCCTGTAAAAATCGGAAAATTACTGGCTCACGAACGACAAATCGAAATACTTATTCAACCGTCCTGTATGGTACTGAGACTTGGACGTACCAAGAAAAGGATACGAGTAAAATGATGTAAGTTCAACTCGAGATTGAAAGCCGTCTCTTGTTGGGAATGCATATATCGGAAAAGACTTCATGCGACTCAGACGAGACAGATGATGATGTAGAAAGTACAATATGCACGGGAATTAGTGGACTAACGAGAAAAACGGTTGACCTGTTACAGTGGCAGTTGCAAATCACCTCGGATATGTGTTCATCTCAGAGATACTGGAGAAATAAACAAGGACGTAAAGAGCTTATCGAAATCTAGAGGAGTCAAATACATAACTATCCTATTGGCTCATCCGTAAAGTAGTCTAGTCGGATGCGTAAACAGGACAATTAAATCGATGATATCCGCCTCAAAAGTCAAAAGTCAAAAGTAGCCGGATGAGACATTGTTGAAAATCGAATTAGCTTACTATAATGCACTATATCCAGGAAATAGAATATCTCTCTTCTTTCTGAATTATGGTTGCAAAGCAGAGACAAAGCTGGTAAGTTAGTAGGAAAATATAGTATACCTAGTTTATATTTACTACGAGAAACCTTGTGCAAAGCAATGTATGTATAATGGTATCGAGCTTGGTAGTTATTAGAACCCGAATTTCTCTTCGGAAGCAGTCTAGTTGTCAACGTCGTGGAAATGGAGTTTAAAGAGGATATTACCTTACACTCAAAATCTGGGAACTTGACTGACAATGCATCTTCAATATCGGAGGAACAAGAAACCACCCGCGAGGTACAGAGACTGTTGTTGAAATTGAGTATCGAGCAGAAACCTACCTGTAAAAAAATCAGTTACTACGGGGAAAGAACTTAAATCTTTTAATAACCCGACATCTTATACAGCTCAAATATAACGACTCTTCCGGCATTGTGAGACACAACGCAGAAAGCTCCGCTAACCCAGGATAGAGGGATTCCGTGGGGGCAAAAGCAGATACAGACTTATTTTATATTGATTCGATAATAAGTATAAATAGTAATTTATTAAATTTAATAGTAAAATTGCGATTCAGTCAATGACTAACAAAGAAGGGGGTCACAGCCCAAACCACGCTGATATGGCGCCATTAACTTTTCATGAGCGAAGGTTGTATCCACAAGCACAACGGCACAAAGAAAACACTAAATAAGCATAAATTCTAACATTATCAATGAGTCTTTCATATTCAATTAATTCTTCCAGAGAATACAAACAGGCTTATAATTATATAAAAAAGGTCTTTCATGTTACGTAATTTCTTCCAAAAGTACACGAATACTCTTACAATAACTCCAGCAACTGTCCGTTATATCACTCTACTCTTACAACTACTCAAAAATGGAAGCTCTGCTTCACTCTAGTAACATATTAAATTTTTCAGCATACCAAATTCACACCAAAATTTTTGAATAAAATCCCTAATCCTAATCCATAAGAACTCTCATTCCACATACCACTATCCGAAACAATCTATATTTTAACTTAGGTTCTAAATTGAGCTTGTGCCGGCCATGGAATTATCGCAGTCTGACTTTTTAAAATATTATTATGGTCTGGGGGAAGGTCCATAACAGGTGGGTCGCCACCACGTTACAATCTCTTTTATAACAAGATATTAAATGCGTTACCCAAGATTATCCTTGACACATAAGGAGTTTCCAGAAACATGTCATATTCAATATATGTTGGCGACCGAATGAAAATGGGCCTTATGGTCGGTTCTTGTTTAGAAGGTATTTGCGTTGGTCTATGCTGAGGTGAAAATTATTATTTATGGGTTTGAGTGAGGGATAATACTGGGTTTTATAGTGAATCATTTAGGCCTATACTCATATCCAGATACTAACTGAAGTAGGTATGTTCGAGTAGATTGAAGCTTAGATGTCACGTCTCCGAAACCCATTATTGATTTACATTACACTCTAAGAATTGAGTAATTTAACTGTAGATGTTAATTTACAAAAATCTATATTGAGGATATATCAATTTTTCGAAAAATTGTATGGGTGTGAAGGGTTTTAACAGTAATTAGGACCTTCGACATGAGAAAGGAAAGATCACGATATGCGAAATGCCAATTCGTCTAGGCCTGTACAAGGTTAAAGCATATTAAAATTCGTCAGGTGCTTATTTTCTCTATCGATCCAGTAAGCTATGTTTTTTGAAATATTTAGGTTAAATTATTTAGGTTTAGTTATTTTTCAGATAGAATACGAACCTAAAAACCAAAATAATCGAAATTTAAAAAATAAATATAAACCGAAATTCACAAAAGAACATTTTTTGTGATTTTACAAACAAAAATGTACAAAATGTGAATTTCGAAAATCTGAAAGATGTGATGGTTTGGGCTCGGCGTGCAAAACAATTATTGTCCTACACACTTTTTAATCAGGTCTGCATTTTTTGATGAAATAACAATTTTGCATGCCTAACACAACCTTTAGATTTTCGAAATTAACATTTTGAAAGATTTTGGGTTTCAAAAATTAATTTGAGACAAAAAACTTGATTTTCACCAAAAAATGGTTCTGAGTGCAACGCGTAAAGGGCGATAATTGTTTTGCACGCCTAGCGCAACCAAGCATAACTTTCAGAATCTCGAAATTCGCATTTTGAAAATTTTGTATTTCAAAAATTATTCTGATAAAGAAGAAACTAGTATTTCATCGAAAACTATAGTCCTGAGTAAAATGTGTGTAGGACAACACTTTTTTTGCAGACCTAGCATAACCCAGCACAACTTTTAGATTTTCGAAATTAACATTTTGGAAAATTTTGGGTTCAAAAAATAAAATTGAGAAAAAAAATTTATTTTTGCCTCTCACACATCAAAAATGAGCATTTTTAGCCCTGTTTCGAGGGACACATGTGGCGTATTTAAGACTGATGCGCAATTCGTTACTTTTGAACCCGGCGAGTAATAATGTAGAGCCAGCGGGTGATATCGGATATTAATATGGCAAAGGGGAAATGCAATATGAGGAAGACGGGGTTAGTGACGCTTTCAGAGACCATTTTATGGGACGATCCGCAAATGAAGCTATAGGACACCACAATGGCGATGTACAACACGATGCATTAGAAAACTCTATTGAAAAAGTCTGTGTGACTGAGGTTAGGGATATAATCAAGAACTTTAAAAACGGTAAAGCTTCCGGGGTAGACAGTATTAACGCTGAAATGCTTAAACACGGTGGCGAGTACATACCACATAG